>CM075871.1:10143556-10438556 GCA_038021265.1 Cyprinella venusta
ATTTGACCCCCTCCGATCTTCTTGAAACTCTGGATTCTGACAGAGGGCCACGAGACTTCGACCAGCGCGCAAAAATGGAGGCTCTAGACCCTTCCAGAGCCGAGATATCGGACGTCAAAGTTATGACCCGAAAAAAAAAACATAAGGGGTAACACTGTTGTTTTTGGCCGAAATTTTGACCCCCTCCGATCTTCTTGAAACTCTGGATTCTGACAGAGGGCCACGAGACTTCGACCAGCGCGCAAAAATGGAGGCTCTAGACCCTTCCAGAGCCGAGATATCGGATGTCAAAGTTTTGACCTGAAAAAAAAACATAAGGGGTAACACTGTCGTTTTTGGCCGAAATTTTGACCCCCTCCGATCTTCTTGAAACTCTGGATTCTGACAGAGGGCCACGAGAATTCGACCAGCGCGCAAAAATGGAGGCTCTAGACCCTTCCAGAGCCGAGATATCGGATGTCAAAGTTTTGACCTGAAAAAAAAAACATAAGGGGTAACACTGTCGTTTTTGGCCGAAATTTTGACCCCCTCCGATCTTCTTGAAACTCTGGATTCTGACAGAGGGCCACGAGACTTCGACCAGCGCGCAAAAATGGAGGCTCTAGACCCTTCCAGAGCCGAGATATCGGATGTCAAAGGTTTGACCTGAAAAAAAAACATAAGGGGTAACACTGTCGTTTTTGGCCGAAATTTTGACCCCCTCCGATCTTCTTGAAACTCTGGATTCTGACAGAGGGCCACGAGAATTCGACCAGCGCGCAAAAATGGAGGCTCTAGACCCTTCCAGAGCCGAGATATCGGATGTCAAAGTTTTGACCTGAAAAAAAAAACATAAGGGGTAACACTGTCGTTTTTGGACGAAATTTTGACCCCCTCCGATCTTCTTGAAACTCTGGATTCTGACAGAGGGCCACGAGACTTCGACCAACGCGCAAAAATGGAGGCTCTAGACCCTTCTAGAGCCGAGATATCGGATGTCAAAGTTTTGACCTGAAAAAAAAAACATAAGGGGTAACACTGTCGTTTTTGGCCGAAATTTTGACCCCCTCCGATCTTCTTGAAACTCTGGATTCTGACAGAGGGCCACGAGACTTCGACCAGCGCGCAAAAATGGAGGCTCTAGACCCTTCCAGAGCCGAGATATCGGATGTCAAAGTTTTGACCTGAAAAAAAAAACATAAGGGGTAACACTGTCGTTTTTGGCCGAAATTTTGACCCCCTCCGATCTTCTTGAAACTCTGGATTCTGACAGAGGGCCACGAGACTTCGACCAGCGCGCAAAAATGGAGGCTCTAGACCCTTCCAGAGCCGAGATATCGGATGTCAAAGGTTTGACCTGAAAAAAAAAAACATAAGGGGTAACACTGTCGTTTTTGGCCGAAAATTTGACCCCCTCCGATCTTCTTGAAACTCTGGATTCTGACAGAGGGCCACGAGACTTCGACCAGCGCGCAAAAATGGAGGCTCTAGACCCTTCCAGAGCCGAGATATCGGATGTCAAAGTTTTGACCTGAAAAAAAAAACATAAGGGGTAACACTGTCGTTTTTGGCCGAAAATTTGACCCCCTCCGATCTTCTTGAAACTCTGGATTCTGACAGAGGGCCATGAGACTTCGACCAGCGCGCAAAAATGGAGGCTCTAGACCCTTCCAGAGCCGAGATATCGGACGTCAAAGTTTTGACCCGAAAAAAAAAAACCATAAGGGGTAACACTGTTGTTTTTGGCCGAAATTTTGACCCCCTCCGATCTTCTTGAAACTCTGGATTCTGACAGAGGGCCACGAGACTTCGACCAGCGCGCAAAAATGGAGGCTCTAGACCCTTCCAGAGCCGAGATATCGGATGTCAAAGTTTTGACCTGAAAAAAAAACATAAGGGGTAACACTGTCGTTTTTGGCCGAAATTTTGACCCCCTCCGATCTTCTTGAAACTCTGGATTCTGACAGAGGGCCACGAGACTTCGACCAGCGCGCAAAAATGGAGGCTCTAGACCCTTCCAGAGCTGAGATATCGGATGTCAAAGTTTTGACCTGAAAAAAAAAACATAAGGGGTAACACTGTCGTTTTTGGCCGAAATTTTGACCCCCTCCGATCTTCTTGAAACTCTGGATTCTGACAGAGGGCCACGAGACTTCGACCAACGCGCAAAAATGGAGGCTCTAGACCCTTCCAGAGCCGAGATATCGGATGTCAAAGTTTTGACCCGAAAAAAAAACATAAGGGGTAACACTGTCGGTTTTGGCCGAAATTTTGACCCCCTCCGATCTTCTTGAAACTCTAGATTCTGACAGAGGGCCAAGAGACTTCGACCAGCGCGCAAAAATGGAGGCTCTAGACCCTTCCAGAGCCGAGATATCGGATGTCAAATTTTTGACCCGAAAAAAAAACATAAGGGGTAACACTGTCGTTTTTGGCCGAAATTTTGACCCCCTCCGATCTTCTTGAAACTCTGGATTCTGACAGAGGGCCACGAGACTTCGACCAGCGCACAAAAATGGAGGCTCTAGACCCTTCCAGAGCCGAGATATCGGATGTCAAAGTTTTGACCCGAAAAAAAAAACATAAGGGGTAACACTGTCGTTTTTGGCCGAAATTTTGACCCCCTCCGATCTTCTTGAAACTCTGGATTCTGACAGAGGGCCACGAGACTTCGACCAACGCGCAAAAATGGAGGCTCTAGACCCTTCTAGAGCCGAGATATCGGATGTCAAAGTTTTGACCTGAAAAAAAAAACATAAGGGGTAACACTGTCGTTTTTGGCCGAAAATTTGACCCCCTCCGATCTTCTTGAAACTCTGGATTCTGACAGAGGGCCACGAGACTTCGACCAGCGCGCAAAAATGGAGGCTCTAGACCCTTCCAGAGCCGAGATATCGGACGTCAAAGTTATGACCCGAAAAAAAAAACATAAGGGGTAACACTGTTGTTTTTGGCCGAAATTTTGACCCCCTCCGATCTTCTTGAAACTCTGGATTCTGACAGAGGGCCACGAGACTTCGACCAGCGCGCAAAAATGGAGGCTCTAGACCCTTCCAGAGCCGAGATATCGGATGTCAAAGTTTTGACCTGAAAAAAAAACATAAGGGGTAACACTGTCGTTTTTGGCCGAAATTTTGACCCCCTCCGATCTTCTTGAATCTCTGGATTCTGACAGAGGGCCACGAGACTTCGACCAGCGCGCAAAAATGGAGGCTCTAGACCCTTCCAGAGCTGAGATATCGGATGTCAAAGTTTTGAACTGAAAAAAAAAACATAAGGGGTAACACTGTCGTTTTTGGCCAAAATTTTGACCCCCTCCGATCTTCTTGAAACTCTGGATTCTGACAGAGGGCCACGAGACTTCGACCAGCGCGCAAAAATGGAGGCTCTAGACCCTTCCAGAGCCGAGATATCGGATGTCAAAGTTTTGACCCGAAAAAAAAAAACATAAGGGGTAACACTGTCGTTTTTTGCCGAAATTTTGACCCCCTCCGATCTTCTTGAAACTCTGGATTCTGACAGAGGGCCAAGAGACTTCGACCAGCGCGCAAAAATGGAGGCTCTAGACCCTTCCAGAGCCGAGATATCGGATGTCAAATTTTTGACCCGAAAAAAAAACATAAGGGGTAACACTGTCGTTTTTGGCCGAAATTTTGACCCCCTCCGATCTTCTTGAAACTCTGGATTCTGACAGAGGGCCACGAGACTTCGACCAGCGCGCAAAAATGGAGGCTCTAGACCCTTCCAGAGCCGAGATATCGGATGTCAAAGTTTTGACCTGAAAAAAAAAACATAAGGGGTAACACTGTCGTTTTTGGCCGAAATTTTGACCCCCTCCGATCTTCTTGAAACTCTGGATTCTGACAGAGGGCCACGAGACTTCGACCAGCGCGCAAAAATGGAGGCTCTAGACCCTTGCAGAGCCGAGATATCGGATGTCAAAGTTTTGAACTGAAAAAAAAAACATAAGGGGTAACACTGTCGGTTTTGGCCGAAATTTTGACCCCCTCCGATCTTCTTGAAACTCTGGATTCTGACAGAGGGCCACGAGACTTCGACCAGCGCGCAAAAATGGAGGCTCTAGACCCTTCCAGAGCCGAGATATCGGATGTCAAAGTTTTGACATGTAAAAAAAACATAAGGGGTAACACTGTCGTTTTTGGCCGAAATTTTGACCCCCTCCGATCTTCTTGAAACTCTGGATTCTGACAGAGGGCCACGAGACTTCGACCAGCGCGCAAAAATGGAGGCTCTAGACCCTTCCAGAGCCGAGATATCGGATGTCAAAGTTTTGACCCGAAAAAAAAACATAAGGGGTAACACTGTCGTTTTTGGCCGAAATTTTGACCCCCTCCGATCTTCTTGAAACTCTGGATTCTGACAGAGGGCCACGAGACTTCGACCAGCACGCAAAAATGGAGGCTCTAGACCCGTCCAGAGCCGAGATATCGGATGTCAAAGTTTTGACCCGAAAAAAAAACATAAGGGGTAACACTGTCGTTTTTGGCCGAAATTTTGACCCCCTCCGATCTTCTTGAAACTCTGGATTCTGACAGAGGGCCACGAGACTTCGACCAGCGCGCAAAAATTGAGGCTCTAGACCCTTCCAGAGCCGAGATATCGGATGTCAAATTTTTGACCCAAAAAAAAAACATAAGGAGTAACACTGTCGTTTTTGGCCGAAATTTTGACCCCCTCCGATCTTCTTGAAACTCTGGATTCTGACAGAGGGCCACGAGACTTCGACCAGCGCACAAAAATGGAGGCTCTAGACCCTTCCAGAGCCGAGATATCGGATGTCAAAGTTTTGACCCGAAAAAAAAACATAAGGGGTAACACTGTCGTTTTTGGCCGAAATTTTGACCCCCTCCGATCTTCTTGAAACTCTGGATTCTGACAGAGGGCCACGAGACTTCGACCAGTGAGCAAAAATGGAGGCTCTAGACCCTTCCAGAGCCGAGATATCGGATGTCAAAGTTTTGACCCGAAAAAAAAAACATAAGGGGTAACACTGTCGTTTTTGGCCGAAATTTTGACCCCCTCCGATCTTCTTGAAACTCTGGATTCTGACAGAGGGCCACGAGACTTCGACCAGCGCGCAAAAATGGAGGCTCTAGACCCTTCCAGAGCCGAGATATCGGATGTCAAAGTTTTGACCTGAAAAAAAAAAAACATAAGGGGTAACACTATCGTTTTTGGCCGAAATTTTGACCCCCTCCGATCTTCTTGAAACTCTGGATTCTGACAGAGGGCCACGAGACTTCGACCAGCGCGCAAAAATGGAGGCTCTAGACCCTTCCAGAGCCGAGATATCGGATGTCCAAGTTTTGACCTGAAAAAAAAAAACATAAGGGGTAACACTGTCGTTTTTGGCCGAAATTTTGACCCCCTCCGATCTTCTTGAAACTCTGGATTCTGACAGAGGGCCACGAGACTTCGACCAGCGCGCAAAAATGGAGGCTCTAGACCCTTCTAGAGCCGTGATATCGGACGTCAAAGTTTTGACCCGAAAAAAAAACATAAGGGGTAACACTGTTGTTTTTGGTCGAAATTTTGACCCCCTCCGATCTTCTTAAAACTCTGGATTCTGACAGAGGGCCACGAGACTTCGACCAGCACGCAAAAATGGAGGCTCTAGACCCTTCCAGAGCCGAGATATCGGATGTCAAAGTTTTGACCTGAAAAAAAAACATAAGGGGTAACACTGTCGTTTTTGGCCGAAATTTTGACCCCCTCCGATCTTCTTGAAACTCTGGATTCTGACAGAGGGCCACAAGACTTCGACCAGCGCGCAAAAATGGAGGATCTAGACCCTTCCAGAGCCGAGATATCGGATGTCAAAGTTTTGACCCGAAAAAAAAAACATAAGGGGTAACACTGTTGTTTTTGGCCGAAATTTTGACCCCCTCCGATCTTCTTGAAACTCTGGATTCTGACAGAGGGCCACGAGACTTCGACCAGCGCGCAAAAATGGAGGCTCTAGACCCTTCCAGAGCCGAGATATCGGATGTCAAAGTTTTGACCCGAAAAAAAAAAACATAAGGGGTAACACAATCGTTTTTGGCCGAAATTTTGACCCCCTCCGATCTTCTTGAAACTCTGGATTCTGACAGAGGGCCACGAGACTTCGACCAGCGCGCAAAAATGGAGGCTCTAGACCCTTCCAGAGCCGAGATATCGGATGTCAAAGTTTTGACCTGAAAAAAAAAACCATAAGGGGTAACACTGTCGTTTTTGGCCGAAATTTTGACCCCCTCCGATCTTCTTGAAACTCTGGATTCTGACAGAGGGCCACGAGACTTCGACCAGCGCGCAAAAATGGAGGCTCTAGACCCTTCCAGAGCCGAGATATCGGATGTCAAAGTTTTGACCTGAAAAAAAAAAACATAAGGGGTAACACTGTCGTTTTTGGCCGAAATTTTGACCCCCTCCGATCTTCTTGAAACTCTGGATTCTGACAGAGGGCCACGAGACTTCGACCAGCGCGCAAAAATGGAGGCTCTAGACCCTTCCAGAGCCGAGATATCGGATGTCAAAGGTTTGACCTGAAAAAAAAAACATAAATGGTAACACTGTCGTTTTTGGCCGAAATTTTGACCCCCTCCGATCTTCTTGAAACTCTGGATTCTGACAGAGGGCCACGAGACTTCGACCAGCGCGCAAAAATGGAGGCTCTAGACCCTTCCAGAGCCGAGATATCGGATGTCAAAGTTTTGACCCGAAAAAAAAACCATAAGGGGTAACACTGTCGTTTTTGGCCGAAATTTTGACCCCCTCCGATCTTCTTGAAACTCTGGATTCTGACAGAGGGCCACGAGACTTCGACCAGCGCGCAAAAATGGAGGCTCTAGACCCTTCCAGAGCCGAGATATCGGATGTCAAAGTTTTGACCCGAAAAAAAAAACATAAGGGGTAACACTGTCGTTTTTGGCCGAAATTTTGACCCCCTCCGATCTTCTTGAAACTCTGGATTCTGACAGAGGGCCACGAGACTTCGACCAGCGCGCAAAAATGGAGGCTCTAGACCCTTCCAGAGCCGAGATATCGGACGTCAAAGTTTTGACCCGAAAAAAAAAAACATAAGGGGTAACACTGTTGTTTTTGGCCGAAATTTTGACCCCCTCCGATCTTCTTGAAACTCTGGATTCTGACAGAGGGCCACGAGACTTCGACCAGCGCGCAAAAATGGAGGCTCTAGACCCTTCCAGAGCCGAGATATCGGATGTCAAAGTTTTGACCTGAAAAAAAACATAAGGGGTAACACTGTTGTTTTTGGCCGAAATTTTGACCCCCTCCGATCTTCTTGAAACTCTGGATTCTGACAGAGGGCCACGAGACTTCTACCAGCGCGCAAAAATGGAGGCTCTAGACCCTTCCAGAGCCGAGATATCGGATGTCAAAGTTTTGACCTGAAAAAAAAACATAAGGGGTAACACTGTTGTTTTTGGCCGAAATTTTGACCCCCTCCGATCTTCTTGAAACTCTGGATTCTGACAGAGGGCCACGAGACTTCGACCAGCGCGCAAAAATGGAGGCTCTAGACCCTTCCAGAGCCGAGATATCGGATGTCAAAGTTTTGACCTGAAAAAAAAACATAAGGGTAACACTGTCGTTTTTGGCCGAAATTTTGACCCCCTCAGATCTTCTTGAAACTCTGGATTCTGACAGAGGGCCACGAGACTTCGACCAGCGCGCAAAAATGGAGGCTCTAGACCCTTCCAGAGCCGAGATATCGGATGTCAAAGTTTTGACCTGAAAAAAAAAACATAAGGGGTAACACTGTCGTTTTTGGCCGAAATTTTTACCCCCTCCGATCTTCTTGAAACTCTGGATTCTGACAGAGGGCCACGAGACTTCGACCAGCGCGCAAAAATGGAGGCTCTAGACCCTTCCAGAGCCGAGATATCGGATGTCAAAGTTTTGACCTGAAAAAAAAAACATAAGGGGTAACACTGTCGTTTTTGGCCGAAATTTTGACCCCCTCCGATCTTCTTGAAACTCTGGATTCTGACAGAGGGCCACGAGACTTCGACCAGCGCGCAAAAATGGAGGCTCTAGACCCTTCCAGAGTCGAGATATCGGATGTCAAAGGTTTGACCTGAAAAAAAAAACATAAGGGGTAACACTGTCGTTTTTGGCCGAAATTTTGACCCCCTCCGATCTTCTTGAAACTCTGGATTCTGACAGAGGGCCACGAGACTTCGACCAGCGCGCAAAAATGGAGGCTCTAGACCCTTCCAGAGCCGAGATATCGGATGTCAAAGTTTTGACCCGAAAAAAAAACCATAAGGGGTAACACTGTCGTTTTTAGCCGAAATTTTGACCCCCTCCGATCTTCTTGAAACTCTGGATTCTGACAGAGGGCCACGAGACTTCGACCAGCGCACAAAAATGGAGGCTCTAGACCCTTCCAGAGCCGAGATATCGGATGTCAAAGTTTTGACCCGAAAAAAAAACATAAGGGGTAACACTGTCGTTTTTGGCCGAAATTTTGACCCCCTCCGATCTTCTTGAAACTCTGGATTCTGACAGAGGGCCACAAGACTTCGACCAACGCGCAAAAATGGAGGCTCTAGACCCTTCCAGAGCCGAGATATCGGATGTCAAAGTTTTGACCTGAAAAAAAAACATAAGGGGTAACACTGTCGTTTTTGGCCGAAAATTTGACCCCCTCCGATCTTCTTGAAACTCTGGATTCTGACAGAGGGCCACGAGACTTCGACCAGCGCGCAAAAATGGAGGCTCTAGACCCTTCCAGAGCCGAGATATCGGACGTCAAAGTTTTGACCCGAAAAAAAAAAACATAAGGGGTAACACTGTTGTTTTTGGCCGAAATTTTGACCCCCTCCGATCTTCTTGAAACTCTGGATTCTGAGAGAGGGCCACGAGACTTCGACCAGCGCGCAAAAATGGAGGCTCTAGACCCTTCCAGAGCCGAGATATCGGATGTCAAAGTTTTGACCTGAAAAAAAAACATAAGGGGTAACACTGTCGTTTTTGGCCGAAATTTTGACCCCCTCCGATCTTCTTGAAACTCTGGATTCTGACAGAGGGCCACGAGACTTCGACCAGCGCGCAAAAATGGAGGCTCTAGACCCTTCCAGAGCTGAGATATCGGATGTCAAAGTTTTGAACTGAAAAAAAAAAAACATAAGGGGTAACACTGTCGTTTTTGGCCGAAATTTTGACCCCCTCCGATCTTCTTGAAACTCTGGATTCTGACAGAGGGCCACGAGACTTCGACCAGCGCGCAAAAATGGAGGCTCTAGACCCTTCCAGAGCCGAGATATAGGATGTCAAAGTTTTGACCCGAAAAAAAAACATAAGGGGTAACACTGTCGTTTTTGGCCGAAATTTTGACCCCCTCCGATCTTCTTGAAACTCTGGATTCTGACAGAGGGCCAAGAGACTTCGACCAGCGCGCAAAAATGGAGGCTCTAGACCCTTCCAGAGCCGAGATATCGGATGTCAAATTTTTGACCCGAAAAAAAAACATAAGGGGTAACACTGTCGTTTTTGGCCGAAATTTTGACCCCCTCCGATCTTCTTGAAACTCTGGATTCTGACAGAGGGCCACGAGACTTCGACCAGCGCACAAAAATGGAGGCTCTAGACCCTTCCAGAGCCGAGATATCGGATGTCAAAGTTTTGACCCGAAAAAAAAAACATAAGGGGTAACACTGTCGTTTTTGGCCGAAATTTTGACCCCCTCCGATCTTCTTGAAACTCTGGATTCTGACAGAGGGCCACGAGACTTCGACCAGCGCGCAAAAATGGAGGCTCTAGACCCTTCCAGAGCCGAGATATCGGATGTCAAAGGTTTGACCTGAAAAAAAAAAACATAAGGGGTAACACTGTCGTTTTTGGCCGAAATTTTGACCCCCTCCGATCTTCTTGAAACTCTGGATTCTGACAGAGGGCCACGAGACTTCGACCAGCGCGCAAAAATGGAGGCTCTAGACCCTTCCAGAGCCGAGATATCGGATGTCAAAGTTTTGACCTGAAAAAAAAAACATAAGGGGTAACACTGTCGTTTTTGGCCGAAATTTTGACCCCCTCCGATCTTCTTGAAACTCTGGATTCTGACAGAGGGCCACGAGACTTCGACCAGCGCGCAAAAACGGAGGCTCTAGACCCTTCCAGAGCTGAGATATCGGATGTCAAAGTTTTGACCTGAAAAAAAAAACATAAGGGGTAACACTGTCGTTTTTGGCCGAAATTTTGACCCCCTCCGATCTTCTTGAAACTCTGGATTCTGACAGAGGGCCACGAGACTTCGACCAGCGCGCAAAAATGGAGGCTCTAGACCCTTCCAGAGCCGAGATATCGGATGTCAAAGTTTTGACCCGAAAAAAAAACATAAGGGGTAACACTGTCGTTTTTGGCCGAAATTTTGACCCCCTCCGATCTTCTTGAAACTCTGGATTCTGACAGAGGGCCAAGAGACTTCGACCAGCGCGCAAAAATGGAGGCTCTAGACCCTTCCAGAGCCGAGATATCGGATGTCAAATTTTTGACCCGAAAAAAAAACATAAGGGGTAACACTGTCGTTTTTGGCCGAAATTTTGACCCCCTCCGATCTTCTTGAAACTCTGGATTCTGACAGAGGGCCACGAGACTTCGACCAGCGCGCAAAAATGGAGGCTCTAGACCCTTCCAGAGCCGAGATATCGGATGTCAAAGTTTTGACCCGAAAAAAAAACCATAAGGGGTAACACTGTCGTTTTTAGCCGAAATTTTGACCCCCTCCGATCTTCTTGAAACTCTGGATTCTGACAGAGGGCCACGAGACTTCGACCAGCGCACAAAAATGGAGGCTCTAGACCCTTCCAGAGCCGAGATATCGGATGTCAAAGTTTTGACCCGAAAAAAAAAAACATAAGGGGTAACACTGTCGTTTTTGGCCGAAATTTTGACCCCCTCCGATCTTCTTGAAACTCTGGATTCTGACAGAAGGCCACAAGACTTCGACCAACGCGCAAAAATGGAGGCTCTAGACCCTTCCAGAGCCGAGATATCGGATGTCAAAGTTTTGACCTGAAAAAAAAAACATAAGGGGTAACACTGTCGTTTTTGGCCGAAATGTTGACCCCCTCCGATCTTCTCAAAACTCTGGATTCTTATAGAGGGCCACGAGACTTGGACCTGAGTGCAAAAATGGAGGCTCTAGACCCTTCCAGAGCTGAGATATCAAAACTCAAAATTTTGACCAGAAAAAAACGACAGTGTTACCCCTTACGTTTTCTTTTTAAGGGGGCGAATTTTTTTCCCCCCGATCTTCTCAAAACTCTGGATTCTGATAGAGGGCAACGAGACTTGGACCTGAGTGCAAAAATGGAGGCTCTAGACCCTTCCAGAGCTGAGATATCGAAACTCAAAATTTTGACCAGAAAAAAAACGACAGTGTTACCCCTTACTTTTTTGGGGGGGGTGGGGGGGCGAATTTTTTTCCCCAATCTTCTCAAAACTCTGGATTCTGATAGAGGGCCACAAGACTTGGACCTGAGTGCAAAAATGGAGGCTCTACACCCTTCCATAGCTGAGATATCGAAACTCAAAATTTTGACCAGAAAAAAAAAAGGACAGTGTTACCCCTTACATTTTTTTGGGGGGGGGGGGAATTTTTTTCCCCCCAATCTTCTCAAAAATCTGGATTCTGATAGAGGGACACGAGATTTGGACCTGAGTGCAAAAATGGAGGCTCTAGACCCTTCCGGAGCTGAGATATCGAAACTCAAAATTTTGACCAGAAAAAAAAAACGACAGTGTTACCCCTTACATTTTTTTTTGGGGGGGGGCGAATTTTTTTTCCCCCAATCTTCTCAAAACTCTGGTTTCTGATAGAGGGCCACAAGACTTGGACCTGAGTGCAAAAATGGAGGCTCTAGACCCTTCCAGAGCTGAGATATCGAAACTCAAATTTCGACCCGAAAAAAAAAAAAAACGTAAGGGGTAACACTGTTGTTGTTTTTTTTTGGTCGAAATTTTGACGTCCTCCGATCTTCTTGAAACTCTGGATTCTGATAGAGGGCCACGAGACTTCGACCAGAGTGCAAAAATTGCCTTCCAGAGGCAATTTTCCCTTCCAGAGCTAAGATATCGAAACTCAAAATTTCGACCCGAAAAAAAAAGTAAGGGGTAACACTGTCGTTTTTTTTTTTTTTTGGTCAAAAATTTTGTCGTTCTCTGATTTTCTTGAAACTCTGGATTCTGATAGAGGGTGTTGTGGCAGATTTTCAGTCTCAATTCAAATCATCAAAGTCTGGTTCAGGTCTTGAAGAAATTGCTCAGAGTCGAGGTCTTGGGTCTCAGAAAAGCAACTTTATTGAGCAGTTCAACAAAGTGAGATGCCAGCTGGCCATCTGATCTTACAATGGTCTGCACCCATTTCTTATACCTTGTGGTAACCAATTAGTGCTCAAATCATTATCTTTTCTCTCTTTGCTCCTCCTTATTACTCCTCCCAGATTAAACACACCTGCAATATTATTTTATTTTTCAATTGGGGCAAACTTCTTTGCGCCTGCGTATCTCCTTCCAGATTAAAAACTCCTTCATCATTATTTTATTTTTAATTGGGCCAACTTTCTGGCGCATGCGTATCTTTTTAAAAGTGGCTTTATACATGATTTTCATGCCCTTTCACCCAGATCCTTCTCCTGTCCTTACTTGACTTGCCTTTGCTCAGCATTACCTCATTCAGACACATGCCCGCTTCTCTCACATGTACATAGGACAAGCAGAATTCTCCAACATAGCCCCCCTTTGGGACTTTCTCAAGTCCCACACTCAATAATTGTGCCCAGGATGCATCTCTATGAGTCGGTCTTCTCTCCTTCAACCAATATGGTCAATATAGACCATTCACCTTTTACCAATCTAACCCACATCACATAGGTGCACCCTGGAGGAGAAGCAGGACCAAACATCTCCACCCTTCATTGACTAGAGTAGAGTAAAAGAGCCTACCCTCCTTTTTACATCATCAGCTTAAGGGGCATGTTTCTTTCTGTTTCCCTGCATTTTTGAATCTTTATCTTGTCCCACGGTGCCAGAGGAACTTCACAGGCGCTTCCGGTGGCCTGGAGTGCTATCTGGGTTGTTCCATCGTTGCCAGAGGAACTTCGCAGGCGCTTCCGGTGGCCTGGAGTGCTATCTGGGGTTGCTCCATCGTTGCCAGAGGTGCTCAAGTTGCCTTGGAGCGCTATCTGGTGTTGGAGCAGACAGTGGGTTTTTAAACCACCAGTTGAGTCTGCCCTTGCCTTCTTTGACAATCGGTGACCTCGCTTCACGTATAGTTCCTCTATCTACTACACACATGTACATGTTCCATCCATAATATCACCATTCTTTTTGTAATAAACTTCTACATACTACTTTCAGGATGGTATAAAATGGTATAAAAATAAATGACAATGAAAACATTTTTATCTCAATCCCTCATACTGCATCATTTCTGTATTACAAGAACTTACTTTAATCTCTTCTTACATTTCTTCTAATCCTTTTCCTTCATTCTTTTTCATTTTCATAACACACTTTATATGAATATACTCAAAAGTGGTGACATAAAGTGAAGAGTAATAATAAAACATTCTTGACTTTTCATTTTTTCTCTTTGCATTTCCTCGTACCACGGACAATGACCTGCTTCAGACCTTCTAACATTCCCTTACATTCACATATTTATAGTTGTGACCAGTGGTGTGATTATAGTAAAAATATTTCTTGTGGATTACATAAGTATGCTATATAGAAACAGATTAGTCTAAATACTTCTGGAAAGACAGCCCTTATACAAAATCAAAAGAATGTAGAAAAACCCCTCTAACTAACTGCCAACTCTACCCATGCACTAAATGTTCTAACTAATTTTATCCCCAAAATCAAAATGCACAGTGGCAATGCAAAATGCAAAAATGCAAATGCACACTATCTCCCTCTCTAACCATAAACAGAGTAAAAATGTAAAAATCAAAAAGTAATAAGGTATCTTTCCATACGGTCTCAGTTAGTTACTTTACAGAAACTCATCCAGCTCATCCAGGTCTGGGGCACTTGGGTGAATCTCGTTGGCACATTCAATGTCAACTCCTGATGGTCTCACTGATACACTGATCATTTGTTTGGCAGCTGCACTGGCCAGCATTTATCTGAGGAAAGGCACAACACAAAAAAAAAAACAACAGAAAGAAAACACCAACTGATATTGCTAATATTATTCCCACCTGAATGAGCCAGTCTTTCCAGGATGCAAATATTGAGTCAAGCCAATACCCAAAGCTCCTGTCTCTCCCCGTATTGGTAGCAACTTCCGGTCTTAATTCTTTTATCTTCTTCATGGCCCTAGTAAATGATCCATCCGGGACTGTGCCCGCTTAGGAATAAAGGTACAACAGTCAGTTTCAAACATTATGCACACACCCCGTGTCTGCCAGTAGCCAATTCAGAACTTGTCTATTCTGCCAGGTCATTTTGCTTGTGGCTTTTAGTTGTTCTCCTAGAGCTTCGAGTGCTTCTGCTGCCTCATCTCTGGCATATGGTATCCATCTTGGCTGTAACAATCCATCACTAGATGCTTCAAAAGTCCTTCTGGAATAGAGTCTATTGGGGTTGCTGTTCCTTTTCTCTGACATTATTTATGCACAAATTTCACATTCATTTAAAAATTCATCTACCCTTGTCTGTAAGCATGAGGACCAAAATCCCTGTCTTTTTATCTTTCTCAACATTTCCCCCCTTGCACAGTGATCAAATCTGTCTGTGCACATCAGGAATCAGGATGTTTAGTAGTGGTAATGGAGCTATCATAAGTCCTTCCATGGCAATCAAATCTATACACACCAATTCTGCGTTATTTAGAACACAAATATTGCATTTGGCTATCATCAATCTTCTATTAAAATCATCTATGTCAACTTTCTTTCTCTTTTTTTCATCTTCTTCTATTTTTACTCACTTCCCCCCTTTGTGCGATGGTCAAAAAACCACGCACATCCTAAATTAAAAAAAATTGCCAGTGTAATTATTTTAATTCCTTTAATACCTCAGTTGTCAAATCTAAAGTTGAGGGTGTTGCTGGCTTCTTGACTTATCTGATATAGACTTAATTTTATATTAAATTATCTATCCTAAATTTCAAGGTATGAATATCACTAATACTAAATTGTTAATACAACTCTGATAACAAAAGCTACTGCATATTGTGATGTGGCATTCCCCATGTGACAATGTTTATCTAATTTGTCATTCATCTGTTAATTTAATTTCTCCTCATAATCTTTTAAATTACTTTAGATCTTATCATAATCTTAAATTCATGACCCACAATATCAACATCGTATAATCCCTGGTAATATCAAAATTTGTGATATCACATGCTTATAATTTGTGTAGTAACTATTTTACTTATCAAAAAATGACTATTGACCAAGATAGAGTGACCAGCATCATAGCTCTATCATCCACATTTTTGTTGTTTTACACATTATGCCACCCCTTTATTAATAGAGAACTCACAATCACTCAAGCTTATATCAGCTACCTTGAAAGCAGAGCCCAAACATTCTCTGTTTAATGAACAAAATCTTAAATAATCTAGTTATGCATTTACTCTTGTTGTTGTTATTATTATTATTATTATTATCTTTTGTTAATCCAATATTCTCGCACTCTTCTAAGTCCAGTCTCAGTTTTAATTAATTATTGAGTCATGCAAGCACTTGACTTCTTTTCTTTTAATTATATTATTATCATTATTAAATGCTTAAAGCTGGACTAAAGTCTATGGAAAGAAAGCAAATAGAGCGTTAGCCTAACAGAACATAGAGAACTGCTGCTGCTGAAATTTCACTTCATAGTCTCCCCATAATGTTTAATTACTCTTTAGGGCATGTTTCTGAATTTAATGGCTCAAATAAATAAATATCAAGTTTTTTTCTTTCTTTGTTGCTTAAGATTTTTCTCCCCGTCTCCTCTCCTACCCCTTCTATTTGTTCATCATTAAATTTTTTTCCTTTTCATGAATTTCTACCCACTGTTATGGTTGGGGTTGCTTCTCAAAACTAGTCAAATTATCCACCAGTGCTGGTCTGATTTCTCCTCCCTGTCCGACTTTAACGATTGTGTCATTTTCCCGCTGTTTTTGGCCCTGGAATCACTATATACATGTTCCTCAAAATCTCCCAAACCCAGAGACCAAGAGTACCTCACATTTCTTTTCAGGCATGTTATATATGGATTTATCTTTATTTCTAATGTAGTGAACTGTGAATCCAAAAGGGTGTTTTTTGGTAGGTTAAATTTGTTCAGGTGTGGTCTGGATTCTGTTCTTATTTTTATTATATATATATATATATATATATATATATATATATATATATATATATATATATATATATATATTAATCACATCATGCCAATCCATTAAGGGCCATTCTTGCTCAAGATGATTCAAATTTGTGATCTTTGTCAATTTTTATAAAGCTATTTTTTTTCCTTGGTATGTTAACTTCTGTCTCTGCTCTTTGTCATCTATAAACTCATTTTCAAACCAGAAGTGATCCTTAACCCTTTTGTCATTTGTGTCTACACTCATTATCTTTGGGGTGTCCAGGGACCCCAGACAATAACATTTAATTTTGAAGCAGCATAATAATATTATTTTTTTTACAAATGTAATTTTACTCTATTTATTAATGTTTTTACTCAACATTTGTGCAGTTTTTGGAGGATTTTTGAAATCTTTAAAATTTCTATAAATTAATAAATAAATATTTATTTAAATAGGCTTTTTACAAAAAAACGGCATTGTATGTAAAATTCACTTTATGAAAGACCCAGATTTCTAATTATCATTCATGGAGATAACATTTAAAATGGTTTAATGAAATATTTTTGACAATTTTTTGGAAAATACACTTTTAAAATAAAAAAAATATCACTTTAAAAAATATCATTGGGGCGGCAGTGGCTCAGTGGTTCATGTGGGTTGTCTACAAACCGAAAGGTTGGTGGTTCAATCTTCGGTTCCACCTGGCCAAGTGTCGAGGTGTCCATGAGCAAGACACCTAACCCCAGCTGCTCCCGACGAGCTGGATGGCGCCTTGCATGGCTGCCGTCGCCATCGGTGTATGAATGTGTGTGTGAATGGGTGAATGTGAGGCAAATTGTAAAGCGCTTTGGTGGCCATTGGGCCTATGAAAGCGCTATATAAATGCAGTCCATTTACAATTTACCATTTTAACCACTAGATGGCCATAGACCTCCACTATAAGCTATTTGCTATTTGACTAACCAAACTATATTTATTTCACATGTTTTTCCAGTTGGATTCATATCTATATATTATAAAATCACAATTATAACAAAAAAAACTTTTTATCAAAATTAAGTATTTTTTGTCCTGACAAAAGTTTTTCAATAATGTTACATTATGATTAGAATCAAACCTGAACAAGATGTTACAAAGAGAAATGTTGGAGTCTTTAGATTTGATCATTTATTTCAATTACCTGTTTTTAATATAATTCTATAATTTTAAATCAATGTTTCAGTTACGAACTGTAAAAGAAAAAAAATTAACTGAAATGAACAGTTATATTACATGTTGAAAAAAACACATGCAATGAACTGAATAGCAATAACAAATGAGAAAATAAAGCAGTAAAACAAATAAAATCGTTGTAATAAATAAAATATTTCCTAAAAAAATATTTTCAATTAATTTTTTTTTGAACAATTAGGAACAAAAACTGGTGGTGCACTGGAGGTGTTTACTGTTTACTGGAGGTGTTGGTATTTGAAGTGTGTGTGTGTGTGTTTGTGTGTGCATTGTGGATGTTTTTTGCATTGTTGGAAGTGTGCCACTTTATTTCTGTCTATGTAATCTGCGTTGTTTCTTCGTTGTTTCTGATTTTAATGATGAATTTTGTATATTCACTATGCGGGGTCTCCAGGGACCCCGAAGATAAAGAGTGTTGGCATTTTTTCATGCTAACATAAAGACAGACATCATTCCAATATATATATATTTTTTGGTAGATCATGACAGTGTAAAGAGTTGTAGAAAGTTTCATTCCATTTGGAAAAAGAGAACATTTTTTAAAAATTGACCAAAAGTCATTTGCGGTTCAAAAAGACCCCAAAGATAATAAGAGGGTTAATGCCTGTTTAAAGTTATCTTTGTCCTCTCTTTCTCTCTGTACTCTCCTATCCTCTGCCTCGAAATGATCTCTCTCTCTGGTCAGACTGATCTCATGAAGTAGCGTGTGTATGACACGCCAATTCGTATTTGCATTTTTGGTGTGCTATAAAGACGCATAATCGCTTTTCAGCGTGTTTATGAACGCCGTTGACTTAACGTTATATAAATATAGGACTTACCTCAACCCCGTCCCTAAACCTAACCGTCACTGGGGTTAATGGCATTTATGACTGTTCCCTTACCATCCTAGGGAAAAAAAGATATGACTTACCTCAACCCTATCCCTAAACTTAACCGTCACTGGGGTTAATGGCATTTATGACTGGACATTTCACTGGCATACATTTCTCTCACAGGTAAAAAAAATAAAAAAAAATAAATAAAAACAAAACCTGCAGTTTCTCTCAGAGGTAAACACTAACAAATAAAAACACAACAAACCTGCAGTTACTCTCACAGGTAAACATTAACAAATAAAAACAAAACCTGCAGTTACTCTCACAGGCAATAACTAACAAATAAAAACAAAAAAACCTTACTCTCACAGGCAAATAAAAACAAAACAAACCTGCAGTTACTCTCACAGGCAAATAAAAACAAAACAAACCTGTAGTTACTCTCACAGGCAAATAAAAACAAAACAAACCTGCAGTTACTCTCACAGGCAAATAAAAACAAAACAAAACAAAATCTTTCACATAATTTTACGCATGCGCTTCTTCTTCATTTGACCCAAGATCTCGACTTTTCTTTTCCACTGATTTTTGCCTTACTAGATTTAGCTTTTTTAGGTTCGTTTTTCGGCGGGGTTCAATTCATTTAACATTTTAAATATGTATTTAAATATCAAACAATAATTACCAACCAGGGTGACTGCTCTGTCAGGGACCACACGAAACAAATTAAGCAAAAGCTGCTTACCTTGTTTTTGGTCGACCTTTTGTTTCGTGGGGTCACCGGCAGGGGTCGTTTCTTCTTTGCGCCTACATATCTCCTTCCAGATTAAAAACTCCTGCATCATTATTTTATTTTTAATTGGGCCAACCTTCTGGCGCATGCGTATCTTTTTAAAAGTGGCTTTATACATGATTTTCAGGTACTTTTCCATGCCCTTTCACTCAGTTTCTTCTCCTGTCCTTACTTGACTTGCCTTTGCTCAGCATTACCTCATTCAGACACATGCACGCTTCTCTCACATGTACATAGGACAAGCAGAATTCTCCAACAAGGGCCACGAGACTTCGACCAGAGTACAAAAATGGAGGCTCTAGACCCTTCCAGAGCTGATTCGAAACTCAAAATTTCGACACGAAAAAAAAAACGTAAGGGGTAACACTATCGTTTTTTTTTTTGTCGAAATTTTGACGTTCTCCGATCTTCTTGAAACTCTGGATTCTGACAGAGGGCCACGAGACTTCGACCAGAGTGCAAAAATGGAGGCTCTAGACCCTTCCAGAGCCGAGATATCGAAAATCAAAATTTCGACCCGAAAAAAAACCATAAGGGGTAACACTGTCGTTTTTTTTTTTTGGCTGAAATTTTGACGTTCTCCGATCTTCTTGAAACTCTGGATTCTGACAGAGGGCCACGAGACTTCGACCAGAGTGCAAAAATGGAGGCTCTAGACCCTTCCAGAGCTGAGATATTGAAAGTATAAAATTTCGACCCGAAAAAAAAACTAAGGGGTAACACTGTCGTTTTTTTTTTTTTTTTGGCAGAAATTTTGACCCTCTTCGATCTTCTTGAAACTCTGGATTCTGACAGAGGGCCACAAGACTTCGACCAGCGCGCAAAAATGGAGGCTCTAGACCCTTCCAGAGCCGAGATATCGAAAGTCAAAATTTCGACCCGAAAAAAAACGTAAGGGGTAACACTGTCGTTTTTTTTTTTTTTTTTTTGGCTGAAATTTTGACCCTCTCCGATCTTCTTGAAACTCTGGATTCTGACAGAGGGCCATGAGACTTGGACCATAACATAAGATTATCTTTTTTAAATTAGATTGAACAAGGAGCAGTTTTTTCCTGTGAGTGAGACTGGAAAACCCGTAGTGGATTTGAGCGGAGTGATAACAGAACGCTTAGAGTGCAGAGAGGAACGGGCTTTTTCTCCAGTCCTGGCTTTGAGTCTGCGCCGTTAGGAGCTAAACTCTAGATTAGTGTATTTTTTAACTAATTTGCGGTAAAACTGTTCGATCACGAGTGGCTCATCAGGTAGATCTATAGATAAACTCATCTTTCAGGGATTTGACCGGCCGGGTTCACACTTCAGCGTGAGAATTCGGGGGTGTGGCGTGAGAGCGTGAGAATTGGCTCAATTTTGCGTGAAACTCACGCTCAATGCGTGAGAGTTGGCAACTTTGACTAAAGATCTTACTGCATTAGACGCTATATGCTGCTGCGTCTCAATAAAGATTCTAGAGCGTTTTTTTTTTTTTTTGGGCGATTCAGATCAACTCCAAAAAGGAGGACAAATGAGTGTCCGGCTTGAGGCTGCGCCGGACGCCGGACATGGAGCTTAAAATCCGGACTGTCCAGCCAAAATCCGGACGTATGGCCACCCTATTCCAGAGCTGAGATGTTTCGATCCCACGTTGCATTTATACCAAGCTGCCCAGATGCACTAAACTTATGTCAAAGTACGGTCCCTAGCGGCCCTCTCCAACGGGCCCTAGCCCGAGGCTCTAGCACCCCCACAGGCCGAGATATGGGGCCCAACAGGAAAGGGGTTACTTCAGAAGGAAGGTTCCCAGATCCTCTGGACTCTGGGGGTCTGAGAGATATTTGTAATGGCATAAATGATAAGTGGGATCTCAATATCTCAGCTCTGGAAGGGTCTAGATCCTCCATTTTTGCACTCAGGTCCAAGACTCATGGCCCACTATCAGAATTCAGAGTTTTGAAAAGATTGGAGAAACTCAAAATTTCGAGCCCCCCAAAAAACGACAGGGGTACATTTTTTTGGAGATATTCATAATGGCATAAATGCTAAGTGGGATCTCCATATCTAAGCTCTGGAAGGGTCTAGAGACTCCATTTTTGCACTCAGGTCTAAGTCTTATGGCCCTCTATCAGAATCCAGAGTTTTGAGAAGATTGGAGAAACTTATTTTTTTCGCACCGAGAAAAAAAAAACGACAGGGGTACCCTGGCTCTAGACCCTTCCAGAGCTGAGATTTTTCGATCCCACATTGCATTTATACCAAGCTGCCCAGATGCACCAAACTTGGGTCAAAGTAGGGTCCATAGGATGCCCTCTCCAACGGGCCCTATCCCGCGGCTCTAGCGTCCCCACGGGCCGAGATATGGGGCCCAATAGGAAAGGGGTCACTTCAGAAGAAAGGTTCCCAGAACCTCGGGACTCTGGGATCTGAGAGGGCCCCTAGGGGTCACTCACCACTCCAAAGGACGATCCGGTGGCACTCGTCATTTCCGAGATATTCACCGTTTTGTATATTGTAAAATGCTCCAAAAGTTAAAAAAGGGGGCTGACTTGTGATGTAAATTGTAATAGACACAGGGTCTGAATGGGTTAAGTTAAATAACTGTTGTTACAGGAATATTTTGGAAACTTGTAGACAACTAAATCATGCAGCACCATAACAATGCTGAAAAAGATCATTCAAACAACACTGAGAAACAGAAAGCAATAGAAGAAGAATGTTATCCATTAAATAACATTTCTCACTTTGCTAACAAAAAAAACTGTGTGCATGGCATATAAATGTGAATGTAAATGTAAATCTAAAAGGACAGCTCAAATTTGAGTTTAAGAAGGCAAGAGAAGACATCGTGAATGGAGGAAAAAGATGTTTCCCTGCCACCACAAGTGTTTGGAAGCTTTGACAGGCACATCTCACACAGGCTGACAGCTCTGTCAATAGCCCTAGGATGACAGGTCTGATTGACAGCTAGCAGGTGGTGGCTGAATGGAGTTGTCAGGGCAACTGTCAATCAGCTGTGTTGCCATGGAAACAAGGGAGGTAACAGCTGCCTGTGGTGATCTATTGTTTTACCAGTCAAGCACATAGAACAGCACTTTCACTGCAAATTTCCAAAATGAATGTAACTGCTTCACATGTTTTGTCTTTGAAAATCGAAATAGGCTATATAAAATCCGACCAAAAGATGCATAACATGCATAGTAAAATAAGGAACAAGAATACATTTCAAGCAGGCAATAAAAAAACAGCTCTCTATCTTTTCAGCTTCATTCATAATTCATACTGCTAATTGCACTCAAGCTAAATCCAGGGCAGGTTTGTTATTCGAGCATAAATAGATACTCCCCATCTGGCTCCATTAGATGTGTTAACTACACAACTAATTGGTGTGTAATTGCCTTTAATAACTGTTGCTTTGAGATGAGAATCAGATGTTTCAATTATGGGGTGAAATGGCCACTCTGAGGCACTATGGTTTGGTATAGCTGATATGTTGAGTCTAATGATGACATATCCAGATTCCAGACAGAGCTCAGTCACCTCGGAGAGACTCTGACCCCTAAAATCGTGGATCAGCATGAGAGACCAGCTGGACGTTATAGAGCTCATTGGCCCAGAAGTGATTATTAGTGCGATCCTTATCTGTGACAGTTTCAGTAACACAGATGCCCAGTCCTTGAGACAGTGGCATAAAATAGAAGGCACCACACATCATTATTTACTGACACACCAAACAATCTGAAAGCACTAACCTATGAGTGAGAATTAAAGTGATAGGTCTCCCAAAAAGTGTTTCGAAAAAAGTTTTTAGTATTTACTCTCATGTTGATTTAAACTTTTTTCATATTTCTTCTGTGGAACACGAAAAGTTTAGCATGCTATTAAAGTCAATGCTGCTATTTTAAGTAAAATGGAACTAATACGCAACCAGAAGGGGGGAAAATGCAGATGGTGGCAGACCTCAACGCCATGTTCGCACTCCTGCCTATCTCAAGGTCTATGATCTCACAGCTGCACGATGTAATACTAATGATGATACTAATACTGTGTTTGACCCCCTTTCGCCTTCAGAACTGCCTTAATTCTACATGGCATTGATTCAACAAGGTGCTGAAAGCATTCTTTAGAAATGTTGGCCCATTTAGATAGGATAACATCTTGCAGTTGATGGAGATTTGTGGGATGCACATCCAGGGCACAAAGCTCCCGTTCCACCACATCCCAAAGATGCTCTATTGGGTTGAGAGCTGGTGACTGTGGTGGCCATTTTAGCACAGTGAACTCATTTTCATGTTCTAGAAACCAATTTGAAATGATTCAAGCTTTGTGACATGGTGCATTATCCTGCTGGAAGTAGCAATCAGAGGATGGGTACATGGTGACTATAAAGGGATGGACATGGTCACAAACAATGTTCAGGTAGGCTGTGGCATTTAAACAATGCCCAATTAGCATTAAGGGGCCTAAAGTGTGCCAAGAAAACATCCCCCACACCATTACACCACCACCACCAGCCTGCACAGTGGTAAAAAGGCATGATGGATCCATGTTCTCATTCTGTTTACGCCAAATTCTGACTCTACCATCTGAATGTCTCAAAAGAAATTGAGACATTTTACCAGTCTTCAACTGTCCAATTTTGGTGAGCTCTTGCAAACTGTAGCTTCTTTTTCCTATTTGTAGTGGAGATGAGTGGTACCCGGTGGGGTCTTCTGCTGTTGTAGCCCATCCGCCTCAAGTTTGTGCCTGTTGTGGCTTCACAAATGCTTTTCTCCATACCTCGGTTGTAACGAGTGGTTATTACGGTCAAATTTGCTCTTCTATCAGCTTGAGTCAGTCAGCCCATTCTCCTCTGACCTCTAGCATCAACAAGGCATTTTCGCCCACAGGACTGCCGCATACTGGATGTTTTTCCTTTTCACACCATTCTTTGTAAACCCTAGAAATGGTTGTGCATGAAAATCCCAGTACCTGAGCAGATTGTGAAATATTCAGACTGGCTTGTCTGGCACCAACATCCAAGCCATGCTAAAAAATTGCTTAAATCTGTAATGTGTGTCCTTCAAAATACATACATTTTGAAGGAAACCCTGCTGATGACCTGACTCGGGGCGAGAGACTACAAGACTTTATTGGGCCTCTAACAGATGGCTTCAAGGTCCGAAGATCCTACTGTAACCTCAGGAGGAGTGGCCCACTCACCCCACCTCACGCTTTCCGAACTCTGAAGATGCTGCGGAACTGAAAGGAGGAATCTTCTGTGGGATCACTAACACTATGCCAATGAAAGGAAATACAACCACTGAAAAGATTTGGTGGACGCAATTGCATAGGAGCTGCATTGGGCAGCTACCCAGGATAAATCTCCTCCAACTGGTACCTACAGAGAGGCAGACGCTGCTAGATAGTTTCCCTGAGGCTGCTAAAATCCAACAAACCAGTTCGCTACAACAGTCGGTTAATATGTCTCTCTTTCGCACTTTGGGGGTGAGTGGGAGAGGGAGATCCGATCTGTATAGGTTCAGAAACGGTGTCCGAAGAAGTGCTTCAGACACTTTTGATTTGAGATTGAAGCCATCCTAAATTCTAAGCCTTTAGGATATGTTTCGGCAGATCTGGCTGATCTGGACCCAGTTAATCCAAATTGCCTGCTGATGGGGCGGTCAAATGGTTCCTTACCCCAGGTAGTGTATCCAGAGTCTGAACTCCTCACAAAGTGGAGATGGAGACACTCCCAGGTATTAGCTGACAGATTCTGGTCTGCATTTATACGGCACTATCTATCGGCAATGCAGATGAGGGAAAAGTAGCAAAGACCATCACCTAACATCGAGCCTGGCACTCTAGCCACGTTAGTTGACCCCCAACTACCTCAGCTTAATGCACCTGCCAATCGCCCTGACGCAGCAGAATGAAGCGCGAGAGAGAGGGAGACTTGCACGGGACTAGGAGTAATGCAAGTGTGCGTCTATTACTGATTGTGAGTAACCGTTTTGATCAGCAGACAATCCTTGTTAATCATATTATTTAT
Source organism: Cyprinella venusta (assembly GCA_038021265.1). Lineage (NCBI taxonomy): Eukaryota > Metazoa > Chordata > Actinopteri > Cypriniformes > Leuciscidae > Cyprinella > Cyprinella venusta. The sequence continues at coordinate 10,168,711 of CM075871.1, forward strand.
TTTCAATGGCAATCAGGTATTTGGCCGCTAGTTAGTCAGAATGAACAGTGTGAGCAAGCTGTTCACAATATAATACCGCAATTGAGGATATCTTCAACCTTTTCCATTTTTGTTTATTTATGTTACTATGATATTATGCTTAATTCTTTGTTAGGTTGATATGGGTGTACTGTACAGTATAGTGCGCTGTGTGATATTCATATGGACACTTTTGGTTTCAACGGGCCGATTATGTTTACTTAAAGAGTGACAGTGCCAAATTGCATTGTAACATTGGAACGTTGAGTTATGTTTATTAGAACATTATATAGTGTAATGCAATGTGATGTAGTATGATTTATTTTGATATAACAGTCAAGTCATGTTATGCTGATTATTTCTTTATGTTTTATTGTAGAACTACATACATCACACAGATCAACACATTCTCAGTGTTCAATAAGCCCCTTTGATTGTATCAGATTGTCCTGATCCATTTCTGTGTTTTGATCGACACACCAAGAGAAGATAGGCTAGATACATTAGAATCACCTTAGAACAGAATCCTAGTTTAACTACTTAACAATTAGTGTCCATGGTGAGTGACTGATGAGTGGCAAGAACTAGAACACTTGTGATGTATGAAAACAAACTAAAAGACATTAACATAAAGATAACTGTGACAGTCGAGAGCGAGTCAACGTTGACAGATTTTTTCAAATTATTTTTTAAAACTACTTTTAACAGTTTTTACTTGAAACCAAGCTTTGCACTGAAGTCCAGCAAAATGACATAAAAAAATCAGCTCAACGCCATTTTAAGCACGGCTTGAGATCATGCTGGAAAAAAATTTGATTCGAGTTGATCATTCAGTCTTTCTAGACAGAAATTAATTGAATGGACTATGCTTCATTCAGCCCAGCTGCTGACTCAGAATCTGTCCACATCCAAATGTCAATGTGCTGATTGATAAGTCTGCAGTCAAACACAAGTGACTGATACCGGTGCAAACAAAGGCATTAATGGAGGCAGTCCTAGTCAGAAAGACCCAGTCCTTGCCTTTAAATGCCAAAAGTAATAATGGAGCACTCTCTGGACTATTCTGACTGTTTCCAAGAAGGTGAATGCTATGCGAACAATGACTCTTAAGATGCCTGTGATTTATTGACATATCACATCATTCAACACAAAAACATACAGGCCTAGCTTGAGTTGCCTCAACTAAGTTAGTGGCAAAACACATCCTGCCACACACCATTGGCTGAATATATATATAGACCATTTCACAAGATGTAAACAACACTGGTCCAGAAACACTTACTGTTTCAGTTTGTAACTGTTTTCTTTATTTCACATGTAAAGAAAACATCTCAAAGATGTTTGTTTAACTTTTTGATTCAGTTTTAAATGTTCTGTTGGTTGTATTTTATCACAGCTTTTATGTAGTGTTAAAAAACTGAAACAGGAAGTGCTTCTGGACCAGCGTTGTTTACATCTTGTGAAATGGTCTATATATATATATATATATATATATATATATATATATATATATATATATATATATATATATATATATATATACCAAATCTGAGCATCCTAAACAGTTTATGCTGGGAACATGTCACATTTAGAGTCAATTTCAGTTGGTAAAAGTCTATAGCTTTCCCCCTGTAAAATGCAGCAGCTTGTTTAGGCTTTTAGTAAGAATAAACAGTGCAACGCTTTGGCGCCCTCCTATGGCTCTGACTGAGCAACACCACGATGACAAAGAAGTTGCTTCATCATTACAATGAACCATAATGCATTGTTCAAATTCAAAGAGGTTGATTAATAGATTTATGCAAATAAATAAATAAATAAATTAAAAGAATATTTATCAGATACATTTTTACAGCAGTTTAAAATAGTGGCTGTTTTCAGCCACGAGAATAACGAACGGGTAGTGAATTTGGCCAGATTATGCGTCATGATATGTGTCAAAATAAGATTTGTCACCAAAGAATCATTTCATTTACTGAAACACAGAGAAAATTAAGGCCAAATAAAGACTAAGAAATAATCTTATGTACTGGTGGGGTCTAATTAAGACCCCACCAGCACATAAGGCTTAAGACGTCAAGAAACTAATGCAAACATGTATGCTCCGTGTAGAAAAGAGAATAAATCATGTTCTGACAAGTTAAAAAGTGTGTATAGTCAAAATCATTTATTTTGTTCTTTTTCACTTTCATCATCTTTCTTGCAGTCACTAAAAAAGCTGATGTACATTAGGTCAAAAACAAAGCCAAAACTCCACAAACAATACAAAAGAAGATAAAGGACAGTCAAAGACAGAATTCAGGAGGGATAAAACATTTTTTTTTTTACGCTGACAGAAATTTACAGCCGATTCGTTGCCAATATAGGTCAAAGCTGCACGTATATTTTATGAATTAACAGAAGTTTATTCCTTTGATAAAGCATTTTCCAAAGAATCCACATCAACCACGTCACAACAATGACAGCAGTCATGATGTCCCTAACATTTTTACCATTATTTACCTAATAAACTTAATAATATACCAAAATGTGCAGCTTGTCCATATTTAAACTATTTGGCCATAAAAAAGCAAACTGTTTGGAAAAATAACGTAAATTCTCCATTTCTCATGTAAAGCAAATAAAATGTCAAGCGTGCATGTCACAAAACGAAACAAGACAGATGACAGTATAGAAGCAGTGTGGAGGACAGCAGCAGAGGGCAACTAGTGAGACATCAGTCTTGAAGTTACGCATATAGCTGAATTCAAACGCTGTGCCCTAATGAGATGAACTTTCATTTCTGATGTAACCGTGTAGCTTTGAATTTTGACATCCTTTTGGGGGGCTCCTGAGGTGCTTCTTGGCCCACCTCCTCCAGCTTTCTCTCCGGGATTGTGGGTAAGGCAGGAGGGGCGATGGTCAGGTGTGGGATTGAGCAAGGCAGGGGGTCCTTTTCAATCACTGTGCCTGTAAAAGCCTAAAACACAAAAAGATATTTAAATATTTACTGAAAATTACTAAAATTAAAACTAAAATCACTAAAATTAATACTAATATTAATAATAATTAATACTTAAATACTAAAATTAAAATTGATCGTTTTAACAAATTGTTCACATTGAGATTAATAGCAAGCAACTGCAATACAATAGAATACACACGGAATTTTATTTCTATAGAACATTTAGAACAAAAACAGTTAAAAAAAATTCACTTACATACATCCACACAAACAAATCCTGTTAGTCTAATCAGATCTAAAAAACATACTACAAAGATTTGTCTTCAAACTAGACTTAAAGGGCATCTACAGATGGGGAATATCTAATGTACATTGGAAGAGAGAACAGCTACAGAAAAGGACCTACTACCCTTTGATTTTAATCGAATCCTAGGAACACAGAACCATCTGGTTAGATCTCATATGCTGAGTATTAAATAGAAACAAAAAAGGTCAGAAATATAATTTGGTGCAAAACCATGCTAGGCTGCCAGCCTCTATCTCGATAAGACAGGGATGTCCAATTCTGCTCTTGGAGGGCCACTGTCCTGCAAAGCTTTGCTCCAACCCGAATCAGCTAATCAAGGTCTTAAAGGAGTAGTTCACTTTTAAAGGTCCCCTGACATGGGGTTATTTTATTATTTTATAATGTTTCCTGGGTTGCCCTTATAATGTTAGTATGTTTTTTTAGATCAAAAACAGTCATAATTTAGAAATAAAAGGCAATTTTCTCAGCCTGATTTTAGCCTCTGCCTTGAACACTCTGTTTGAAGAGGCGTGTCTGCTGTGTGTAACCGGCCTCTGCTCTGATTGGCTGACATGCTTGCATATGAAATAGCTACATGGGATTATCTCAACTCGTGTACCGAGAAAACTTTAAAAACAATTGAAATATGTAAGTCTTTTAATCTTTTCGTTTGACATGTAATCTTTTCTGATAAGTTATGTACCCCTGTCTTGTGTCTTTTTTTCTTTCCATTTATTTGTTCTATATCGTGACTGTTTTCTTCTTTGCTTATGTTTCAATAAATAAATAAATAAATAAAACGCTTGCGTGTTTCTGCAGTTTCTCCTGGCTTTGCGATGGTCAGAAAATATGTTTAAAAGAACCGAGAAGAACGCATCTAAACCCGCCACGTAAACATGACGTGCTAAAAGAACGGTTCTAGTCCAGCAAAGAGTTGGTGCCGCTTTGGAACCAGTCACTGGCTTGACTTACTGATGCATAAACAGTATCGAACGATTTTGAGAGAAAGATTAACTTACCTGTCTCCTTCCTGTTTGGACCATACAAAACTTTGGGAGTTGAGTCGGCGCATTTCCAGAGAAAATAAAATGAACCCATTGTTTCTTCAGAGGCTCGGATGAAGGAACTAAAAAATACTTTTGTGTTCATTTGTACAACCGAACACTGAGCAACTGCCATGCCTCGCTCGTTTGCAAGCCATGATATCTCGAGGAAAAACTCAAATCTCAAAGCTATTTCTCTAGGAAAAAATAAAATAGTGCCTGCTATTATAAAAAAGTAAAATATAATAGTAAAATAGTTCGTACGTCCTGTTTCTAGCTTGTTTCCCCCGTATGACGTAATACAGGGGAGATTCAAGATCAGAAAAAAACTTTTGCTGATAATTTACTCACCCCAATGTCATCCAAGATGTCCATGTCCTTTCTTTAGTCAAAAAGAAATTAAGGTTTTTGATGAAAACATTCCAGGATTTTTCCCCATGTAATTTACTGGGCACCAAACGGTTCAAGGTCCAAAAGACAGTCTCAGTGCAAGCTTCAAACTGTTCAAAGGGGTTTAAACGACACCTGACAATAAATAAGGGTCTTAACAAGCGAAGTGATCACTCATTTAAAAATTACATAACAAAGTTTGTTTTATAAGCTCAAATTCTCACCTTGGTCTGTTCTGTGACGAACGTTCGTGACTCTCCTGTTCGAACTTGTTCATTAAAATGAGTCAATTCGTTCATTGAATGAATCAAATGACTCAAAAAAAAAGATAAGTTCATTTTGATAAACGAGTTCGAACAGGAGAGTCACGAACAAGCATCACAGAATAGAGCAAGGTAATCATTTGAGCTTATAAACTTAATGATCATTTCACTTTTTAAGACCCTTATTCATCGTCTGGAATCATTTAAAGCCCTTTTAACAGTTTGCACTGAAACTGTTTTTTGGACCATGAACCGTTTAGTGCCCAGTAAAGTGCATTATATGGAGAAAAAAATTAATGTTTTCATCAAAAACCTTAATTTCTTTTTGACTGAAGTAAGAATGACATGGATATCTTGGATGACATGGGGGTGAGTAAATTATCAGCAAAAGTTTTGTTTTTTTTAAAGTTTTTATAAAAGTGAACTACTCCTTTAATAGGCATAACAGGACATAAATAAATAGACATAACAGTTTGAAAACCCCTGCCATAAGAGTTTCAGATCAGGTTAAGATTTTTTTTTACAGGACAGGGAGATAGATGGGGTGATTTTCCATTTTATGCCAAATTTAACCAGCAGCAACAAACATCATGTACCTCAAAGCGTCCGTTAGTGCGGGGACTCGTCCCAGTAGGGCTCTCCTCCTCTGTAATGCCATCGCTGGTATCACTGTGCGTGGCATCATCATGGCTCCATGAACGTCCAAAAGCCGCACGGCGCTCTTCAAAGTCAGCTGTGCTGCTCTCGCTGGTGTCACTGCACACGCTGTTCTCGCGGCTGCGAGACTTCAAAATGGACTTCCGTGGTATTGGCTCTCCATTCACCAAGTCCACAAACACCCTAAAAACAATAGACTGTGTTTAAACTGAAGAGCTAAAAACACACAAGCAGTGGAAGACGTGAATTCAAATAGATAAGGCTGTTACCTATAAATATCTGCTGGGCTTGTGATCTTGTAACTTTCCAGAGAATGGCCGTTACTTTTGCCATTTTTCTTTTTTCGTTTGGCTTGCTCCTTTTGCTCTTTTCTTTCGCTAAACTTTAGAGTGGTGTTCTTTCCTGTATTTATCCTGACCTTCAAAGGGAAAAAGGGAAGATTGAAAGATAGTATTATGCTAAATACTTTATTTTCAAGGCAGACAGGAGAAAATAATTCAATGCAAAACATAAAATGTTTATAATGCAAAACATAAAATGTTTTAAAAGTTTGGGTTTGTTAAGATTTAATGTTTTTTGCAACGTCTCATGTCCTCAAGACTGCATTTATTGAATCAAAAATAAATACATTAAAAAAAAAGTAATATTGTGCTGAATTTTCAGCAGCCATTACTGCAAGCTTCGGTGTCCCATGGTCATATTACCTTTTCTTTATAAAATTCTAGAGAACATTGTCTCAACTTTTGGCAATCAATTCTGTTCATGAAAAATTACAATCCAGTTTTAAATATTGTCACAGTATTTAAAACCAAACACCAACAGGGGGTGGGTGCTGAGAGGTTTTGTGCTCATACAAGGCTGCACGCGAAGTCAGAGCTGAAGAAGAAGCCAGCGTCTATCAACGAACCCATGTCGGTGATTGGTTGGAACACTATTTATTTTGGTTTGGAGTGATGGTTGGTGAAATCAATTGTTTTTGTGTGCAGATCTCAGAGCCTTAACAGGGACGTGTTTTTTTGACGCCCTGCTTACGGGGCGGGTAGCAAGCGGATCGTTAGGAAAAATTAGATAAATGTGATAATTTCCTGAGCAACACCAAGTAACTTTTCCTCTACGATCACCCTACAGGTTGGAAGCGGAATTGTCCATTACTGCTGTCGTAAATAATTTAGCCTACCACATCCTACAGTCGCACATGCTATCTGTTTTTCCAGTACTGGCTTTGGAATCATAATGACAATTCAAAAGCTACCCCGCTGCTAGATATCTTACATATAGTTGTAGTCTCCTGTCGAGTACACACCACCTATAGGCAATTGGCTTTATGCACAGCTGCACTACTTCCTGAACTTCAGACAGCTCCTTTGTTTCCTGTCTGCTATTATTGGACAAACTGATTAATCCAGATGTGTCTGATTATTGTTGTGACTACTGAGGTCAGGCACACCTCAGTAATGCCGTAAAGCAAGTCAAATTTGTAGTTTTCTTATGTCACATTAAGACTACAGAAATGCGACCCAATCTGGCAATCTTACATAGCGTGTATCAAATAAAGGACTGCAAAGCGGTGACATTAGTGCATTTCACCATGTCACGACATGATGAACCACTAAAACGATTTGGAAAACATTATTTTAAGGTAAAAAAAAATCTTAGTGTTGATTTAATGAGAAAAACTGAATTTATTGTGTTTGGTTCAAAACCATGAAGTACATGATTTTGATTCGCATCTTAACCACCTTATAGTACTACAGGTCAGAAACTTGGGTGTTTTGGTTTGATAATAGAGTTAAACTCAATAAGCAGATAAGTACTGTGGTTAAGTTGTGTTATCGTCTTCGTCTTCTGTCAAAGGTAAAGCCATTTTGGTCCCAAAAGAAATTTTAAAAGTTTATGCATGCTTTCGTAACATGACAGGACTAATGTAACTCATTGAATGTCGGTGCCCCTAGTCTTGTATTCCACATCTATTTAGTTCAGAATGCAGCCTTGCAGCGGCTTGGTTCCTTTATAAGAAGCGTAAAGATGAGTCTGTCACGCTAGTCTTGATCTCGCTACATTGGCTGCCGGTCAAATAAAGAATTGATTTTAAAATTCTATTGTTTGCATTTAAATATCTTCATAATATGGACCACAGTACTTATCTGATCCGTTACATCCCTGCACTCAGTCAAGGTCAAGATCTGCTAATTCTGGACTATTGCAAGTTTCTAGGTCAGAGGTGATTGTGCCTTTTCTGTTATTAGCCTTAACTATGGAATAGTCTGCCAGTTTATCAGAAACTACCCCCAACTTAATCTATTTTTAAGTCTACTCCAAAGACTGGGATAGTTGGCGTTTAATATCTTGACTTGCTGTTTTATGCTTTTGCTTCAGCCTATTTTACAGCTTGTCTTTTATTGTTTGTAATTCTTGTTGATTTGTGTTTTTACTATTGGTTTTCTTATGTTCTTGCACAGCACTTTTGTCAACTTCAGTTGTTTTAAAATTGTGCTTTATAATTAAACATTGTAATGTATTGTATCCTTCAGAAATCAATCTAGTACACTGATTTGTGCTCTAGAAGCAGTTTAAAAACAGTTTTGCTGCTTAATAATATTGTGGAAACTGATCCTTTTTTCAGGATTCATTGATGAATTAGAAAGTTCAAAAGAATAGCATTTATTTGAAATAAATCTATTGTGTAACATTATCTGAAAGAGTTTTGTGTAACTATTGACTAACCTTTTTGAATTCCACAGTGTGAGAAAAGTAGATAGTTGGAAGCCCATTATCTGTTTCCTCCTCACAATCTTCTTCCTCATCCCCCTCGCCCTCCTCAGGGTGCGAGCCATTAATGCCGTTCATCTGACTGAGAGATGACGGTACCCAGCCATTTTCCTTCTGATGGCCATTAACCTGGACACCGCTGCCACCATCTGCTTCCTTCTCTTCCTCTGAGGAGGAAGTGGTGTCTTCTCCATTAGTGTCTGTGCTGTCCAATCTGGTGTAACGGGGAATAAAATAGACCAAATCTATGAGTATCCTCTTAAATGGTTGGTGTAATAGGTCCTTTTTCTGTACTGTATGTGCTTTACTTATTATTTTCATTTCTACTTCATGAATAATAATAATAATTTATGCATACATGGTATGAAAAGCAAGGTTTCTGCACTTTTAGACCACTAAATTTCCTAAACTGAATAAGGATCTATTTTCAAAAACCATGTAACTCCATTTGTATACTAAGAAGCAATACTTGATTGATTGATTTATAGATTTATAAGTCCATTCTGTGTCCTACAGGAAACAAGTATTAGCTAATATAATTTACCCCAAATAAACTACAAAAATTCAGTAAAAACAGTAATAAAGTGAAATATAATTTCAATTTAAAATGACTATATTATAATATATTTTAAAATGTAATTTATTCCAGTGATGCAAAGCTGAATTCTCAGCTTTCAGTGTCACATGATCTTTCAGAAATCATTTTAATATGCTGGTTTGGTGCTCAATACACATGTTATAAGGTTTTCAGTGTTAGGTTTTCAGTGTTTTTTTACCGGTATCTCGCATCCTGCATTTCCTCCTGACGCTCTAGATCATCAAGTCGAGCCCACAGCTCTTCCTCTGACAGCACCCTTGTCTTTCGCTCTTCATCAACTTCTTCCTTCTCTTTGTCCTCTTTCAGGTCCAACACATACTCCTGCTTAGGTTTAGAGTTGGGTTTGTGGGCCAAACGATGTTTTCCTGGGGAAGCACAATAGAGTATAAACGTCATGAACAATAAAAGTAGAAACAGCCAGATAGTATGACAGCTAGCCCAAAGCTGAGATTTACCTTTGGTAACTTCTTCCTCATTTATTACCTCTTCTCTAATGTCTACAAAATCTCCAGTACCCTGTTGAGAAAGAGTGGATGTGATTTTAGACGTGTGCTGAAGTATCTTCAAGAAAGGAATACATCAGTATAAGATTTCCAAATAATGTCACAAAGTATTGAGGTCATAGGTATGACACTTACACCAGTCAATTTTTCAAGATCCTTTGTAAAATCTGCCCTGTTCTGAAAGTTCTTCATCACTTTTTGTAAGTCATCTAGAGCATTTTTGACATCTGGAAAAAATCAAATAAATCAGATCAAGCTGTATGCATTATTCAAAACTGGTCAATGGGAAATATTAGTACACAAAACTCACGTTTCTTCCTGTGTTCCACAAGCGTATCGGCTTGTTTGGCAGAACACTTTGCAAACCAGTTATCCCCGAGGAGCACCGTTAACTCATTAGTGTGAACTAGCTTTCCCGGCATGAAAGCCAAGGGACCAAATGGTACCTATCATGTTAAAAAAAATAAATAAATAATGAGCAAAATCAGGGCTTCCAGTAAAAGTGTCACTTTCAAATCTGACAAAAGGTCCATTCAATACCAAGATCAATTATTAGTCTCCACACCAACACTGTTAACATTATGTTATCGTGTCATCATCTGCTTTAAATGCTCAAGGCTGGCAATGGTTTTATCCTTCATTAGCTCAAACAAATTGTTCTGAAAGTGATTCCATTGAAATTGCTCCTCTATGGCATTACAGACCTTTAAAACTTATTAAATATTACAACTTTTTCATTATAGTCATTAGTATAAATATGTCTTAAAACCATGTAAAAATGAAGAATCCTCTGCTGATAATTAGACATTTTGTTGCTCAGGCATGCAAAATATTTTGTGTATGTAGATACACAAGTTGGATGCATTGGTAATTGAAATGTGATGCCATACCATAATATCATAAGACAACTTGTCAGGCAAGGTCCTGAGGCGGTCCTGAAGAGATTCATAGTCTTTTTCCACTTTTTCCCTGTCAATCACAGAGAAAAATTAATCACTTAGGAGGTTATTACTGGTTTGTTGACATACAAATTCTATTTTTGTCCAACCTACAGAATATCTTTTGAAAATACTGAAAAGGAATATAACAAAAGGCTGTCAAATCTTTTGTCACAACCATCAAACATCTACATAGTGATTCACAGTATAAACAGCATTTCCATTCCAAATGTAAACATGCAAAAAAATAATAATAAATAATAAAAAAATACAAAACAAGCTAATGTGCAGTTAGAATGCACAGTTATTGATACGAATGTTATGCATGTTTGAAACAGCTGTTAAACTGCACAAGGACACTCACCAATGCTCAATTTGACTTCTGCAATCTTTCACCACCTGTTGTGGAAGACAATTGTTCATTTCACAACCACTGAAATTCCCAAAATGCCACAGTGACAATCCCTGCTAAACTATCTGTAATATTCTTGCAATATGAATTCACCATTAGAGTGAATGATAGTCCTAAAAAGTTACTTCTTGTGAGAAGTTGAGACAAGGTACCATAAGGATGTTTTGGCAATATCATAGTCAAAAACAATATACAAGTAAAACAACTAAAAAGAGTCTGTAGGCTCACAAATAGCTCAGTACTATTCTGCTCAAAGAAAATGAAGCCCATTAGAATTGTTTGCACTGTGACATTAATTAATAACATCTATTACAATAATGAGAAAGATTTTATCATAACAACACTGAACATTTCAAGGTCAATATGCTTATTTCAGTAGGGGTAAAATGATGTCACGTGCAAATCATCTTAATTCTCCTTTTGCAAAATATAATTTCCACAGTAAAGTTGATTATTTTTGTTTGAGAGAAATAGTACCCAAGTATGTTCTTTACTGGCTTTAGGAGATTCACCCACCAATAGAACAACATAAAACATGTCTTATAACAGAAATTTGAGAATATAAAGAAAACTACTCCAGTCTTGCTGACGTTAAATGAAGCAGTACAAATGTAGCTTTCACATCCACCCAGCTGAGGTTTATCCTCTAATGTCAATACATGGGTAAAACACTTTTTGCCTTTCACCTACTCACGTTACTCAAAATATCATGGAAATATAAATAGGTCAGTTAAACCTTAACTTCACAAGGAGTTATTTAAAAGCATGTGTAGCGTTACTATCTACAGTAAGCTTTTGCTTGCTGCATGCATTTTGGCAACGTGGACAACTTTGTATTCGATTAAACTAGAGTTTACATTGTTTGCTAGCTACCACACATGTGTGATAATTTACGGTTAACATTGATGATATCAATTGCATGTACATAAATTTAATTGCGAAGTATAGAAAAATATATAATCAAGCAAATAGCTAACACGTGATACACAAAGGAACTTTCTAGAAAATGCTACGCGTCTATGCGACTTTACTGCAAAAACAACATAAATAGATAACAGATAAATTGGTGCTGATGATAAAACGCATGCATTGAGTTTTAATATCTGCAGGAATGCATCGGTGGTATATGAAATAAACATTAACGTTACTCCTGACCTTTCTGTGCTCCTCTTTCAACCTCTCAACACCTTGAGGCAAATCAATAACGTTACTCCGTTTGACTTTTCCAATTGCAGCCATTTGGTCGTGAAGGATGTCATCCACAATAAAACAAGGTTTGTTTTCAATATCCAAAACAATGAATGCTCAGGGGTTTGAAGTCCTATAAAAATGTTTATGAATGCAATTCGATGTGTTGCACTCAATCTGTCGCCTCGTAGTCATCAATGAAGCAGAACAAACGGTCCAGTATATCGAGATTGAGACCATTTCACACGTGCATGGTACGATGTCGATCTTATCCCAAAATTTCCTTTTGTTTACAGTCCACGAATGGCCTGTTTCCCCTGCGCCATGTTCATCTGATCACGGATGTAGTAACGTTACGTCTCAGATATCTCTCCGCACAACTACGGTGAAAACACGTGATGATCACCTACTTCACTTAATTATTTTCACTTTCATTTTTAAAAACAATAAATGAAAAGGTTACGATAAAGTAGATTTCTTACGATTAAATAACGATATATGGACTGAAAGTAATTATCTGCATGAAGCTACATAAATTATACTATTAAAACTGGCCATAATTCAACATGACATTAATAATTACTTAGAATTAAAGACGTGTATATTACTTTTTAATAATCATTAAATATGGTACTATTAATGGTAAGATTTGTTTGAAAATGCTCCTTCCTTGATATGAAAGGGAGGTGTAAACAAACAAACCTCACGTTCACGCTGACTATATCACGTGATGTTTTGAAACAGGACGTAACTTTTTGAAAATGATTTTACCAAAATAAAAGCCTTCCACGCTATGCATTTCCCTGCTCGCTATCCCTGTTATGTAACCATAACCGTAAAACAATACGGTTGTAATTTAATTTAATTTGATTTAATTTAATCTTATTTAATTTAATCCGGTATTTAATTTAATTCCATATTAAAATACTCAGACTTTTATTTTAAAGAAACAACACGGTGTCGGTCTCGGTAATTCCGTTTTCCGGAATGGTCTCTCTGGCTGTCCTCCTCACATTGAAATGCTTCTAGCGGTTAAAAAAAAATAAATTCTGATGTGAAATTCTTATTATTACAGGAATTAATTACAGTACTGGTGAGTATTGACACTTGCTCATGAAAGTGACTGTATCCAATGATTATTTCACTCCCATATAATTAATGTAGCCAGTTTTTAATAATTACAGCTTACTTATGTAAATGTACATTTAAATATTCAGCTTTGATGAGCTAAAATAAAACAGACTTGTCCACATTCAAATTTATTTTGAATGGCATGTCCTTTTTTCCCCTTTATCCAGTTGTCAAGAGAGAAGCTTTCCATTGCAGCTGCCAGTCATGATCAGGCACTGGAGGACATTTTCCCATTGTGTCTTAAGAAGTCAGACAAATTATGTACTTCCAAAACCAGTTAGAATACTTCGACCCTTGTCACCACTCACAAGTATTGCAGCCCCACGTACTCATTCTACCAACATCAAGATGCGCTCCTACTTACAGTACATGAAAAGGAAAGTCAAAGGTGCACCGGCTCCTCCATACAATCACGTGTGCCAGGTCGGAGATCCTGTGTTACGTTCACAGGCTGCGGCAGTGGAACCTGAAGCCATTCAGGGACCAGAAGTGCAGAAGGTCATAAAGACTCTGGTCAAGGTGATGAGATCGCTTGAGTGTGTCGGCCTGAGCGCACCCCAAATTGGTGTTCCTCTACGGATATTAGCCTTGGAGTATCCAAAAAAAATGCTGCAGGAAAGCTCAATCACTTCCATTGAAGCTCGGGGTCTGGTGGCAGTGCCCCTGATGATTTTTGTAAACCCACAGTTGCGTGTACTAGATGGACATACCGTCATCTTCCAAGAGGCATGTGAGAGCATCTGTGGGTATTCAGCATCAGTTCCACGCTATCTTTCTGTAGAAGTCTCAGGTAAAAGCTGAATCAGGTCAAAGCAAAATCAAGCTGTAAAATATCAAAAAAGAAAGAAATGCCAGTTAAAATCATTGTGGCAACCTAAATATTTACTCTATGATGTTATTTCAAGTATCAAAACTGTTGTCTTCTTTCCAAAGGTCTTAATGAGAAAGCAGAGCCCGTCACCTGGAAAGCGAGTGGGTGGCCCGCCAGAATACTGCAGCATGAAGTGGATCACCTCAATGGAGTTTTATATATCGATCGCATGGACAGTAAAACCTTCATTAATGTAAAATGGGAAGAGTACAATGAATAAAACTTCGGGAACTTTATTGCAACCTTACCTTTGGATTTCAGAAATCCTTTGTTATCCGACACAGGCCTTTTTATCACTGTTGATCACATTTCACTACCAGATATGACCTCAACTGGAGCATTTACAATCAAGTTTCCACTTTTCCTTTGCGGATACTAGTATATGACTATGTTGACATTGAGAAAACACCAACTTCAATTGAAGGATATTTTTTTATTATATAAAAATGTTTAGAATTTTGATCTTTTAAATAAGACTAAAAGTACAAGCAGAATTCTCTTACATTCCCTTTAGTTTTACATTAATTCCATAAAACCATCACAATAATAAACATGCATTATATTTAACAATTATATGGCAGCATAGTACATTACTCTAAACAACGTAATAACTGGTTAGAAATGTTGCTAAGACCCAAAACCATAATTTTCCCAAATATTGGACTGGTCATCGCACAATCTCAACCAATAATAGACAGTTATGAGCGGTCTTATTGTATGACATAAATTGGTAGACGATAATTAACTCTACTGTGAACTTTGTAACTTTTTTATAATATATAGCTCCTACCAAGATGTTGCTGATATCAACAGATTATCATGTATTTAACCCCAAGTACTTCAGATCTACTGTGCAATTAGCAAAATAACAGGCTTAATGTGCAGATTAAAGACAGTCTTCAACCACACATGGTCAACACTGACGCATAGATGTTATACAGAGGAAGAGGAGATGAAAGCCATTCCACACTTACACACCATGATGTTTTTAAAGAAACATCGTTTGCAATACAGGGCACCACAGTACCTGCAGTAGGTGGAAAGTTCAGAACTGAAGCAAGTGATGCATTGAGTTCCGATATCTTGTATTTTGTGTTCTTGAGAGCAATGGCGTCCACTAAGACACCCAGATAAATGAAAGGCTTTACAAGTGAGGCATACGATTTCAGGAAAATGCTTTTTATCTGTCAAGCAATGATTGAAAAATGGTATTGGTGCAGGTAGTGTTTCTGAGGCACCTGTTTCCTGGGGGTACTGCACACAATGCGCATACTTCACACAATTTTGCACATCTTGACATAAGTCATGGGCGTTATAAGAGGTGTGACACATTGGAGCTTCAGAAGACAGACATGTGTGCTTCTTTTGATCATTCACTCTTTCTCCTTGAGGGGGCTGTATTTTTCCTGTGGGCAGTACGTGGTGATTTAATTTGCACTTTTGAATACTATTACAGTCGTGGTCATGGATTACCTGGCAGGTGTAGCAAACCAAAAATGTATCAGAAGTAGAATCGACCATGCAATTATGTGTCTTCAGGGAATCTTTTTCCTTGGCCAATCTAAACTGGTCTTGTGCTAAATAAAGTTCTTCGCCTTTGTATGGGCACAGTGCTAAAGTATGCCCTTTTGAAAGGCACTCTTTATAACGGCTACACGATGGACTGTGAACATGTTTGCACTCCTCACACTGGTGTATATAAAATAAATCTGGTGTGATACAGCTGCACATCCCATTTACTCCTGCTGGTCTCTGGACACTACCTTTCGATGGATCTTCACCAAAGCTTTTCATTGGACCTGGATTGTTCATTGATCTTCTCTGCCTGGCAACGTCATTTTTCCTCATGTCTGAGTCTGACTGGAAGGGCTCTTTCTTAAAAGGCTTACTTTGTATTATCTCTTTTGGTTGCGTATAAGAAGAGTGTGGTGGTGAAAAAGGAGAGGATGTCACGTCTGTCTCCCCTGTGTACAGATCAAGCTCAGTATCGCTTGTCAGGATGGCGTCCGAAGCACTAGCAACCTCTGACTTTCTCTTGGCGTTGTCTAATGCTACCTGAAGACTGTGGCCCGCCTGCCTCTCTTTAACTAGCAGAAGAACCCACTCCACACCTCTGTGCGCTGAGCCCAAGGAGGAAAGAAGCAGCTGGCACTCCATCCGGGCAGTGAAGAAACCACATGCTAGAGTGAGTATGAAATCAGAAGGAGCTGGTTTGGAGTTCAGCGCCAACTCCTCGTCTTCATTAGATGTTGAAGGCTGGTACCCAAGCAATGCAAACAGCTCTTTAGCCTGCTGAAGGGTCAGTGCAGGTTTGATCAAATGGGTGAACATGCCTGAAAACATCTGGTGAGATGAAAGAGGTGTTCATTTTAAGGAGGAGAAAAACAAAAGCATTCAGACAATTGAAAAATCTAGCTCTGCAGGTGTAACACCAGTATTTCCACATACCTTAACTAGTCTGTACTCTCTTCTCCAGGGAAAGACGTAGAGGTTTAACGCAGCGAGCTCCAACACTTCAAAGGCCTTGGCAAGTTTTTCAAGCCCCATTTGCCCAGTTTTAGAAGGAAATGCATGGAGAGATTTTTCCATCACTGTCAGTGGATCTAATCCAAGTAGAGTATGTATTTTCTGGGCTTTGTTATTGCAAAGGAGCAGCTCTACTTCCTTACACAGTCCCTCATCCCTGCATACTAAACTTTGATCCCCCTTTTCAATGTGTCTCTCCAAGTTAGTCTGGTACCTATTTATGAGACCGTTCTCTGTCTTTTTATTAGCAAGTGAATTCATCCTGTAATGAAGACACAATAGAATTTTGATATTGACAATCAAATTATATCAATAAATATCACAAATCACATATCAAAATTTAGTAATACTTTAAGATATACAGCAATAATCACACGTTTCTTTTCAGAGTTAATCTGATGACGGAATACGGTGGATGACGTTTTTATAAATGCACTGCTGTTCAAAAGTTTGAGATCTGTAAGATTTTTAATGTTTTTAAAATAATTCTCTTATGCTCACCAAGGTGGCATTTATTTGATTAAAAGTTTATGGTTTTCTATTTGAATATATTTTAAAATAATTATAATTTATTCCTGTAATGCAAAGCTGAATTTTCAGCATCATTACTCCAGTGTCACATGATCCTTCAAAAATAATTCTACTATGCTGATTTGCTGCTCAAGAAACGTTTATTATGAGCATTATCAATGTTGAAAACCATAATGTAAAAAAAAACAAAACAAATTAAGATAAAAAGAAATCAATACTTTTATTCAGCAAGGATGCATTAAATCAATCATAAGAATCAAATAAATGAAATATAACTGTCTATTCATCTAATAATCTTGGGGGACAAAATGGTACACAGCTGTTTTCAACACTGATGTTTTTTCGAGCTTTTTTCGTGTTTTTTGAAAGGATCATGTGACACTGAAGACAGTTGTGATGCTGAAAATTCAGCTTTACGTCAGAGGAATAAATTACATTTGAAATATAAATATAGAAATCCAAATAGAAACAGTAATTTTTAAATATGCCTTGGCGAGCATAAGAGATTTCTTTAAAAAAAATCGTAGAACCGATCCCAAATTTAAACCACAGTGGAACAATATAAAACATGCTATTACCTAAAGATTAAATATGCTCTTAAAATTCAATCCAATCAGCTCGCCGATTGCTGAATATGTGAACATTTAAACTATTAAAAACGTATTATACCACTCCTAAATCAACAGACTAAAGTGAAAGTGAAGTTGGAAAACACAGTTCCGTAATTTATCTAAAATCAGCGTTCTACACAGTACTGTAGTCATTAAATTCAGATTTTGTAAAAGTATATTTAAAGTATAGCGCATTGTTATGAGCATAAACTACGCATAGAGCATAAACTATCTATGCTAGGACTTTTAAAGATTGTGTAATCTTGCTATCTTTCCACACCAAAACTAACTTCTTAAAATCAAATCATCAAAGCTCGTAGCACATTAACGCCAATTACATTAGAATGTTACGAATGGAAAAAATAGATTTGTTACCTGATCAACGTTCAGCGACCAAAACAAAACGCTTTGAAAAGCGCCAGTGCTTCTCGGCGGAAAAACTTTTTTTGTTTTATTTTTTTTACATCACTTCCGTATTCGGCTCACGTGAACGTTGCTGTTTTCGGATTAAATATAAGTAAATAAAAGTGTACAAACATTAAAATTGCAATTAAATAACAATTACAGTAATTAAAAGCAATTGAAATAATAAAATAATGCACATTAGCATTTTTTCATAAATGAAAGTATTCCATATAAATCTTGGGATCCCTATTCCAAATTTAAGCTCTTCTATTAAAATACCAAAATAATTTATACAGCTTCGGTCTATTTTAATTTTAGTTTGTGTATATATATAATTTTTTACAGTCTATGATTTGCACACACCAGTGATTGTCCACAAGAGGGCGCTATAATCTAAGATGGAAACTGTAATATATTTATTGTGACCATAGGATTGTGACCTTCTGACACTTTTAATAGTTTATTATTGTAACCTTGTTTTCTACTGATATGATATTACTGTTATAGTGTATTGTTTCAGTCGTAAAATCTATAATTTTCCAAAAAAAAAAAAAAAAATGTTATTTTAAAACTAATAAGATAAAGATAAAAAAAAATCATAATTCGGTGGGAGTGTCATTCTTAAAGGGGCGTGTCATTCCTGCTGCGGTTAGATTTAAAGATCTTGAGCAGCAGGAGACATGAACCCCGTAAACCATAATCAATCTCAGACGTCTGCACTGCTGCCGCAGTTGTGTGCGCGATGTCAAACGAGGACAGGGTGGTTTTAGCGCTCGGTGGAGCAGGAACCGTCGGCTCCGGCATAGTGAAAGCTCTCCTGGACAGAGGTAAGAGCACATTAAGTATTTAAAATTAACCAATTAAATAAGTATTATCTTCATAAGAAAAAAGGGGAACAAATATGAAATATATTTATAATTATTCATAACAACAACAACAACAACTATTATTAGGCTTATATTATATTATTGTATATTTTTTAGACTTTATTATATTAATTAAGTTAGTCTATATTATGATATTGTATTATATTATATTAATTATATTACATTACATACACTACTGCCTGTTATATCAATTGGAAGTGAATATGAATGATTTGTAGATCAGTTGTTCATTTTTAAATGCTTCTATAAAGGATCAGGCTTACTTCAACATGATTTAATAAACACACACAACAGGAGTAATTTGACCACGCTGCTTTCATCTTTCTTAATTTATACTCTTTTTTGTTTTGTTTTCTGCAATTCTTTTTTTAATGCACTTACGATTAGGATAAATCAAATTACAAACCTATTAGAGGTCAAAACGAGGAATTATTTTCAATTCCGATTCTGTAATTTAAGTCTAAGCCGATTAAACATTTTTCTTTCTTTTACTTTAAAATGTAAAAATACATTTCATTGCATGAATAGAATTCTTTTTACATTGAATGTGTGGTTTAGGTTTCAAAGTTGCTGTGATCTCCAGAGACAACAGCAAGTTGGAGAAACTCAAAGGGTTTGTTTCACCCAACACAAAAAGTAACCTGACCACTTTAGTGGGGAATGTTGGTAAGAATCTTCTCCGTTTGCAGTTTTTTTAATGTTATCTTTGCAACTCTAGTCATTTCGAGGTCTCATTGATTTTGGATCGTTTGTGACTCTCCTAATCTATAAGGCTCAGTGGAAGGGGTGGAGGAGGTGAAACAGGCCTTGCTTAAGTCTGTGGGAAAGATCACAGATGTGGTGTCCTCTCTGGGCTTCAGCTGGTGGCAGGGAGGTCCACCACACACTCAACCCCTCAAAGAACTGCAATGGGTGAGCTTCAAATCCCTCAAAAGACCTTCCACTCTTTATACCTGCTCATATGATCCACATTTTGCTTTCTGACCTAACTTTCTTGTTTGGGTCTTCTCCCGTCATTTCATTGCTCAAATCTTCTCTCATCACCAGGTTATTGAGACTCTGCTTTTCAGCACCTTTGTGTCTTGGAAAGCGTTCTTTCCCCTGGTGAGAGATGATCCCAACTGCACCTACACATTTATCACAGGTAGGTTATCATTGCCCTCCAAATTTAGTGAAAGCTATTTAGTTGTATGTGGAAAATAATCTTGAGTTTATTAGTACATCTATTTGAAGTGCACATATGAATAAGATCTTCTTCCAAGTCCAAATTTTTATTTAAGCTAATTCAAAAAACCTTGTAAATAAAACCGCATCACTGTTTATAGGAGCTGCACCAAAAATGTTTCGCACACTAACAAAAAAAAATGGTTCATTTGAAGAGATCAGCCAAAAGTGAAAGATTTTGTCATTACTTACGCTCAGGTTGTTCTAAACATGTATGCATTTCTTTCTTCTGCTGAACAAAAAAAGTATATATTTTAAAGCGTGTTGGTAATCAGACAGTTGGGCGGCATCCATTAACTTATATATTAGTTCAAAAAATACTATAAGTCAACGTGGCCCATCAACTGATTGGTTATTGACATACTTCAAAATATATTCTTCTGTGTTCAAAGGAACATAGAAACTCATACAAGTTTGGACCAACATGAGGGTGAGTAGATAATGACACGTTTTTTTTTTTATTTTTAGGTGAAATGTCCCTTTAAGAGCTGTTCACTGAAAAGAATCCATGGAATCTATTTTTTGAAAAGAAAAAAAAAAAAAACAGGCAGATAAAAAAAAAGAGTTTAAATTAGGGCTGTCAAGCGATTAATCGCGATTAATCGCATCCAAAATAAAAGTTTGTGTTTACATAATATGTGGGTGCACTGTGTATAATTATTTTGTATATATTTGTATAATCCTTTACTCGACTTGTATTTTGAATGCGATTAATCGTTTGACAGCCCTAGTTTAAATGTAAAAAGTAAATGACTCACCCTGCTTATCTAGATGCAATGTCTGTCGTACAGGAGGTGCTGGAGAGAAAGTGTTGATGCCTGGCACAGGGTTCCTGACCGTAGGGGCGGCAAGCGCTCTGGCGTTCTGTCAGGTTCTGCGTGAGGAGTACCCAGAGGTGCCATGCAAACTCAACCAGGTGTGATTGTCTAAAAGCCTCATCAAACTCTCCCAAACACGACAAGTTCATGGGGTTATATTCCGGTCATGGCATGTAGACTCACTGTAAATGCTTTTAATTAAGTGTCATGAAAGTATTTCCTCATATTTGTTCCTCTATGATGCCTGTCTTTATAATCTTCCAACAGGTGAAAATCAATACGGGTGTGGCGGCCCCAGACCGAATGGCCCCCGGGTACCTGAATCACTTGGATTTAGGGGAGGCTGTGGCTGCGCTGGTGGAGCGCCGCAACACGTCCCACACAGTCTTCTCTGTCAGCTGTCCTGCCGATCTAAAAACTGTTATGTTGGGGGGCAATCTGTAAGCCTGACTCGTCTTCAGATTTTCTTCTGTATTCCCTTTATCCTGTTAGTATGCGTGCATTGTTTTAATTGCATGTAAACAAAACATTCCTCTATTGCAAATAGCCAGCTTTGTCATAGTACAGTCATAGCCTTGACATACTCATTGTGCTCGAAACAAATCAATATAATAGGCAATGGAATGGTACAAATGCTTGGAGTGCAGCAGAGCATAAACTCGGCCCTGAATATGTAAGCTTGACATCGAAGAAAAAAGAGACGTGAGAACGGATGTTAAAACAAACTCTTTTCCTCAGAGTAAGATAAAAAAAAAAAGTGTTGGCACACTTGCGTCCCCATAGCGTGACTCCCTGCCCTCGTTCACTCCAAACTTATCTTGCTGTTGCTTTCATGGCTCCAATTATTCCCAGCCGTGTGGCCCATAATAAGCGTGTGAGGGATTCAGAAATGGCCGGCCTCCAAAGTGGAGGATATTGTCTTTGTTTACTGTAATCATATTTGCA
Source organism: Cyprinella venusta (assembly GCA_038021265.1). NCBI lineage: Eukaryota > Metazoa > Chordata > Actinopteri > Cypriniformes > Leuciscidae > Cyprinella > Cyprinella venusta. The sequence continues at coordinate 10,190,669 of CM075871.1, forward strand.
TAAACGCTTTAGCGAAATGAATGTAAATTTGCCATGAAACAAATCTGGATTAAGTAAAGTGTCTAATTAAAGATGGGGAAGAAGGTTAGAAGACTTTGTCGGTTTATCGTCTGTGGTTTTGCTGTTGACAAAAAAGTTAAAATTCTTTCATTTACTCATCCTCAAGTTGTTCCAAACAATAATATTGGATGATGTGCCTAGATTGATTTCCGTTAAAGGAAAATCTTATATGGTTGTAAAAAAACATGGGGGTGAGTAAATAAATTTTTGGGTTGAACTATGACTTTAAATCTGAATTACAGACCAAAAAGTGTGCCATTCACTTCGCATCACCTAAACACATAATCTCTGTTACTCAGTTTAGTGTTTGTCTTGAGTGAAAACAATTCATAACTTGGCGCATTTATCTTGTGTGTCGGAGGAAATTAAAATAATAAAAAAAGAACATCTCCTGAACTCCTTGTTTCTTTGAAGTCGTGACATGAGCCACAAAAACTGAGGGCGTGATTCGATCAATGCTGGATTTCATTAAAATCTGGCTTGGAGTCCTCATTTCAAAAACGGTTGGGGATTTGAAATATTTAAAACAATGGAAAAGAATCCGGTTTGGCAAACAAAGATGTCCCTTTTCGTGAGAAGCAAGTTCCGTGAGTTTCTCATCAATATTTTCAAATTCATCGGATGTTTTGACTGACATGAGGGCTGAGTAATTGCCAATTTAAATTTTTTTAGGGCAATCTCTTTAAATTGAATTAAAGGGGTACTCCACTTTTTTTGGAAATAGGCTCATTTTACAACTCCTCGAGAGTTAAACAGTTGAGTTTTACCGAATCCATTCAGACGATTTTCTGATATTTAGAAGAATATCAGTGACCAGACAGTTTCTGGTTTCATTGACTACCATAGTAGGAAAAAATATAACCAATGGAAGTCAATGAGACCAGAAACTGTCTGGTTACTGATATTCTTCTAAATATCAGAAAATCATCTGAATGGATTCGAAAACAGTAAAACTCTACTGTTTAACTCTCGAGGAGTTGTAAAATTAGCCTATTTCCAAAAAAAGTGGAGTATCCCTTTAACAGTTAGGTTAGGAAATATCAGGGATGCAAAATTTCAGACCAACAGTGACAACTAGAAACCACAAAAAGGTTCTGATGAGCAACCTACTGGCTTTTTAATGCAATTTTAGACAACTCAGTCCATAGTCATGTTCATTTTCTATAGATCAAATAAAACTTAGATCACCATTTGCAAACTCTTGCTGTGTTTTGGCGTTTAACCCCAAGGCTTGTCTCAAGCTATTTTGGGTGCCACAGACAGGAATTGGGGCATTTATGTAGAGGGACAAGACAAGTGGACTGGAAGGGATTTAACATGCTGCCCATAGACAAAGTCTCACACAGTGAAGCCGTTAGAGTAATAGTCATCCATACAGAGGGTATTCTAGGACAGAGGTTAAGCCTCCTGATGCAGAGTGGCATGTTTTCTCATTCGGCCCGGAAACTTTCAGAACAATCCAGACATCAACAATTCAACAATCAGGCGGCTTGGCCTCCCTCTGCGCAAGCGCTTCTCACAGCGTTTTCCTTCCCTTTCAGATTATAACTAATCAATTAGAAGAAGGGTGGGTGGGAGGACTATAAGGAACACTCAAAGAAAATTACATGTCTTTATTGTTAGAAAATTCACATTCCATATATTTTCAAACCATGCCCATGTGCATTGTCCAATCCCAAAAGATCAAACACAGACTCTAACAAGGCTTTGTAAAAAATATATGGTTACGGTCTCTACAGACAAAGAGATTCAAGCTACATTCACATTCATTACAGATCTTAAGCAACAAACACAAAACTCTGCTCAAACAAAACATATAAATATATATATTTATGCCTCTATGTACACACACACAATACCCATTTCTTATTAAATCTCAACATCAGTAACGTCAGACTGAAGACAGTTATTCCAGCAGCATTAGTGTTTCTTGCACATCCAAGCTTTTTTTTTCACATTGATTTCATTTCTTTGACTATTAGTGAAAAGCATTTAAATAACAAATTAAGATATATATATATATATATATATATATATATATATATATAAAAATACATAAAACCTGTACAGCTTAACATGTCTGCTTAGTGGTTTTTTTACCTGCAAGAGAAATGCACAGCTCAGCATATAAAAATCTGCAAGACCAAACTTGACAATTTTGCTCTATTCCTTTTTTCTACCTTCCTATTTTACTTTTCCTACTCGGGCTAAAATTCTGAGCTCAACTACAACAAAAACTCTGTATTAGTGTCGCTCATGTTTAATAAATAGGGTGTAACAGAATGATAAATGCTAGTAGCGCTTTAGTATCATTTATATTATATAAAAGTTTGTGGGAATGCCATTTTAACAAAAATAAAAATTCAATGGGACTATAATATATAGAAATAATAATTAAAAAAAAAACACTTTCACAAGTCCCTTCTTAACATCTGGCTCATTTCATCCCATGCACTATTTCTTTTTTTAATCTTTTTTTTTTTTTGCTTTGCTTTGCTTTGGCTACATCTGATCTCATTTCTAACCACATTCCGCCTGAACCACATGAACCTGCCCTGTAGCACCCAAACGCAGCATAACCCTCTCCAGTCCCGTCAAAGCGGCAGGTGGGGAAGATTCGAACAGAACTAAACCCTGGCATGATTTGGGGCTAAACAGGCTGAGTAGAGGAGATACAGCAACTCCTGAGGACCATAAAAAAAACCACTGGCTATGGCACCTAGAATCAAAACACAAAGGGTTATAATTAAATTGGATGAACAAGAACAACGTGAACCAGCCAGCTACTGTAAAAGCAGAGTCTGGTACAGAAGCAAAAGTGAATGAAAGTGTTCTCCATCACTCTGGCAGGGTTTGAAAGTTTGTTTGACTTTTTGGCATGTTTGACAGTCTCCATTGGGTAATCTAATTAGAACTTAAGCCACCGTAGACCATCATTATTTCAGTAACGCAACCTTGAATAGAAACTTCAGCCTGTGGCCAAAAAAACTGCACCATTTCACTTGAAATCAAGCTGAAAGTTCAGCAAGGTCAATGTAATCCATCCATCAAGGTAAAAGAGCAGCATTAGCCTGTGATCAGGGGAACCGCCCATCCCCTCCCCTTCCAATTGTTTCATTTAAGCTGTGGTGGATGACAACAGAGGAGCGCGTTTCAATGTGGGACGCCGTAGTGCAAGTGACAGCTGTACAGACATTGCGCTCTGCGAAGTTAAACGCTTGAATAAAACGGACTGACATTGTCGAGTAGGATTATTGGTTTAGTTAATCTTTCCCCAACCCACCATATGACAGCTTTTACTAACTGAAAGAATATCTGAAAGGCATAAAACCAAATAAGTATAAATAAATAAACCTCATCAACCGCTCAAATATTTGGAGTCCGTATTTAAAAAAATGTTTTTGAAATTTCTCTTTCGCTCACATACCGCTCTGGCTACTTTGACGTGTGTATGGTGTGGCAGTTGTTACGAGTGAAAAAAAGGTTAACATGGAGCCGATTGTCAAAACCTCCAGGGAATCGCCAACAAAAAAAGACAAACAGAGGACTGTCTGCTGGCAAAAAGAACGCAACAGAGATTGAAATTTATCAACATTGGCTTGGCTTTTGAGAGATGGTGAATACTAAGAGATTTGAAATGTTGTGAAAGTGAAATGGACATGGTGTTTATTACCCAGGTGAACAAGGTAATTTATTGAACAGATAAACACAGAGCTGAAGCACAACCAAAATAATATTCTTCTGTAAAATGTATGCAGTTTTTTTTTTTAAACTGCCAGAGGGTCAAAAGTAACACAGTGTACTTTTAAAATAGCTTTGAAATATTTTCAAACGTAATTAAATCCTGTGACAAAAGGTTAATTTTCAGTAGTTATTACTTCAGTCATATGATCCTTCAGAATATATATTTTTTGAATACTACTAATTAACTTTTTATTTGTCCTTGAGAGGAAATTGGTTTCCACTGTAGATTCGCACATAACAAATAGCTGAAAACACAAAAAACAACAACAAAGAGCATAAGTGACGCATCAATGGCCGATGCACTATGAATTTAGAGCTTGTACACAGGAACAAAACTTACTATACCAGGCCTTTCTACACATCAGTAATCTATACCTACGGCCATAAGGCAGGGGGATAAAATATTTATAGAGAGGTTGGTCTGGGTCGTTTTGGATGTTTTTTGCCTTTCGCGACATAAATGAAGAGACACTATCCAATAAATTAGGGGTAGGGATACCAATCACTTTACTTGCTAAGTAAGTTATCTTTAAGAATTTGTTCTTGTTGGTAACTGCAAACATTTGGGGAAAAAAAAAAACTAAAATGGCACCATAAATAAGGATTGGCTCAATAATACTGCGATACAAAAGACGACGATGAGGCTGAACAGAAAAGTGTCTAAATTAACGAATAGCTCTAAGTCTAAGTCTAGCTCTAAGTTTGTTGACCGCTGGTTGAAGTTGAGATTTTGATCCAAAGTAATGCTGAGGTATTTGAAACACTCCCTTTCAACTATCTCTCCGTTAATGGTAATGCTAGAAGTATGAATCTGTGTTTTGGGGAACTAAAGACAAGTTCCTTAGTCTAAAATGTGCTGTAGAAAGTTGATAGTCCAAAAAAAAAAAAAAGGTCAGCATTGTAAGAATGGCTTAGAACACTAAGTTGTAAAAATGGGCTAAATACACTAAGAACAAAGGTTGGTGATAATACATTGTCCACCTTCATCACTTGTGGTGTACTATAACAAAATTTTGGATCCAATATATATTAGAGATGATGAAACTTGCAGACTCTGTAGTTTCTTTATCACCCGATGACGCTGAATTGAGTTGAAAGCGGAGCTAAAGTCAATAAAACTAAGTCTGGCATAATTTCTAGGGATGTAATGCAAATTGTGCTTATTGAGAGCGAGTCACCACAAGCCGATTTGGCGCCAGTCAGCCATGATGGTAGGAGACGCTATCAGTTGCCAGGGGAAACGCCTTCAGAACATGAAACTGACAACAGTAACAGAGAGCAAAGCATCCTTTCAAAAGCAACATATTTCGGCACAGTTCACCTTTTAACAAAAACGAACGAAATACTGTTATTCAAATAGAGTTGCTTAATTTGTTATAAATATCTGTACCGTAAAATGTTTTAAAAAGACACTTTTTAACGACATATGACTCGCATTGACGGGGGAATGTCCGATCTGTCCGCTTAACGTTGCACTGCAGGTGCAAATGCGCACATCTGATTCATAGCAGATTTAACTTCACATATGAATGAGGCCTGAAACATCAGGTAAGACTGAACTCTCACCATTTAACGTTACAGGTTTGGCGGTTTCTAAGTCTTGCACCCAGTACCAGCAGAATTGTTCATAAGCTTCTGAACTCTTGCATTGTGTAGGCAGTAATGTTAGGCACTGCCTACACATATGTCAGGGTATGTGAAAGGTGGTAGTGCTTTGGGTCTTTTTTCCATTCTATAGCAGGTCGTACAGGTCCATGTTGTTGATGTCAAGTAGTTCCTCTAAATAACGCTGCTTGGTGTTATTTAGTCTCTCCCAATAAAGCCCCATTTCCTTTTGCTTCCCCCTTCATTTATTCCCAAGAAACTGTGCCTTATCGCAAAAATGCAAACAAATATCAAGCTTTTCTCTCTGTTGCTATTTCTCTTAGTCTCACTGTCGAAGTAACCATGACCACGGATAGCATATCCTTCCAAGATGGTGCACCTTCCCACAATGCAACGCGGAGTGAAATGCGTAATGTCACATTCTCATTCTCAATATGTAAATTGTAGATAATCTACTTACAGGGTCTCTGCACATTTTTAACAGCAAATTTAATGACTTTTAAGACTTTTTTAAGTCCTCTATTCATCAAAAAAAGCGGTTTTAGTCAAGTTTGTATTTTTTTAAACACTTTAGTCTCGTCTTTTTTCACGATATTGTACGTTGATATACCGGTAGTCACAGTTATCGTTTAATGACGTGGATCTTGTCTCTCATCGTCTTGTCTTAGTCAGGGGAAAAAAAGTCGTCAAACATTTTGTCAGTTTTCAATAACGAAATTAACACTGCGACACAGAATGGTGTGGCAAACCATCAACGCGACGCATTCATCTTCAGTCACCTATGAAATGAAGCAGGTTGCACCCACAAAGAAAAGTGCTGCCCCCAAATGGTGCACACTGTTCAAAAAACAAAACAAAAAAACGAATGACGACTGAGACAAGAAATTTAAGGTCCGTACGTGAAATGTAAGACATCCTTATCGGGAACTTCAGATTTTAAGACATTTTCATACCTTAAAAAGCAAAAATTTTATTTAAGACGTTTAAAATTTTAAGGACCCGCGGGGCCCTGTAGAGATTTTTCAACATATGGAAGCATACCGTTTCATTAAACAACATAATTACATTTGATCAACTTGATGCGTTCTTGCTGAAAATAATTCATTTGTAAAAAAATAAATAAATAAATAAATAAACAACTAAATAAATAAAATCAATCCATCAATCTTAAATGTATCTACCTATATAGGCAGCTCACTAGGTTTTGGAACACAGATGCGGGAGTTTTTCCAGATTTCAGATAACCTGAAATTATTTAATTGGCATTACCTACTTCAAGTGGGTTTGGCAGTTGGGGTTGGAGCCCCACCCAAGAACAATGACTCGACATAGGTCAGCGCGCTCTGCATTGACGTCAGGCAGTACCCCTCCTCTCCAATCAGATACCTGCAGACATAAACACTTCATTAGCACTTCTCACAAGGGAAAACAAGATCTCTTCCACTCGGGGTCAACTTCAAGTGAACCCATCTGTTAATGAGACTAAGACACGAGAGATCAAGCTGAAGCCAAGGATCAGCATGTTGGATGCGAAGAGAGGATAGAAAGTGATGGAGAAAATGAGAAAAGCAGAGAGTATGAGACAGATCACTGTTCTCTCAGTAACCATAAAGTAAAAAACAAAAACAATTGAGTTCATAAGGAATATTCCCACACTTTTTGATCAATTCAATATAAAAAAGTTTTGAAACTACATATAATAGGCCTTTTTTTGGTGAGCTATCTTTGGTGAGCTACCCTTTAAATCAGTCTTAGACACATTTATATTGACCCATTTAAATGAAACCTGTTAACTGTGCCTGAGAACGAGAACACTTCCTATCACAACTTCCCTCACACGCTGCAGAGAGTTCCACCCTCAGTTCCAAGCCACAGAGCATCATAAACTTCTGAAGATATTTTATTTGTATTTTTATAGGGAGAGAAAAACCCAAACCAGAATATACCCAACATTCCTTGTTAAGTGCCAATCTAACCAGCCTGTAAAAATGTCCAATTTATACTGATAAACAGAGCTCAGGGCTGTGGTCTGAGTAGACACGCGAGAGTACAGCACAGGAGGGGTCAATGAATCCCCACACCACCACTCAGGAAACAGGTCAAACAGCTACCTACACAAACAGAGATCTCACGGTTGTGATTTCTATCGCTCAATATCATTTTTTAATAAAAAGTTGGACTCATATTACCGAAAAGAACTACTGTTTGATGGGGTTATTCCAACATGTTTAGACTGGAGGGTATTTTTCAAGCTGAAATATTTATTCACACATCTGAGACTGCAATAGATGACACTTTTGACACGATTATTGGCAGCGAGTGAGGTCGTGTCCTGTTGACACGATACATGCCTAAAGGACAGAGACTGGCACATAAAAGTATGTGACAAGCCAAATTTTCAAACAGTGTCATACCACCGTCAAAAAGTGATGCCAAAAATTTGACAGATTGACTATCTGTTTTGGAGATTGTTTGAAATATGCCATTGTCTATTGCATAATATTTAGTCAGTGTAAAAGGTGCACTTTAAATCTACTTTTATATCCTATTTCTAAGGGCTTTTAAAGGTTCCCAATTTTGTTTTGGAGGTCTCCTACAATAAAGTGCTTTTTGAACTTTGATGCATGTAAACCTAATTTTCTCATGATACACAGTACCTCAAGAGTTAAAATGACTTCTAGAAGACTCATTCTCTATAAGCCCTGCCTTTGAGAGCTAATCTGCTGTGATTGGTCAGATTGGTCGACCATTTGGTCAAAACGTGCATTACTTATATTTGTAACAACAAAAACTGTTTAACTATATTTTTGATGAAATAAATGCAACCTTGGTGAGCATAAGAGATTTTTCAAAAACTTTTGAACAGTAGTGAATATATAAAGTGTTTCCTTATTGACACTGTGGTTACTGACTGAGTCTGGTTTCTTCCAAGGTTTTTTTCTCCATTCTGTCACTTGGAAATATTCTACAATATTATTGATCTGTGTTGTATTCTAACATTGTTGTTCTAACTGTGTTGTATTCTACTATTGATCTGTGTTGTATTCTAAGATTTGTATGGATGCATGTATGTACATATAAATATATATATATATATCGTTACCTCTCTGTTCTACACAATTTCTTGTGGCACAGCAATCTTTGTTCATATTTAATTCATGAATACTGTTACTGAACAGTTAAATTATAAGGCATTTGATATTGAGGACTTACCCCTCATGGATGAATTCTTCCAATGCCGCACATTCAGACACCAGCTGAGGCATTTCACTGCGTAATGCCACAAATGCCAGGATGGGCAATAGGTCATCGGCACCTCTGAGAGAGACAAAACAGAGGAAATTAACAAGATATAAAGTATAATAAACAAAACCAATTACATTTTTTTTCCTGGATAAACTATTCTCAGAAAGGACTTTAACAGAACACAGAAACCCCATGATTCATGTGATGAAGGGACACTTGCGTGAGAAAGTAGCTGGGTGTCCCCTTTCCTGCCGGACTGCAGGACACCTGATACGTTTATACAGGTGAGAATAGCTCTACATACCATCCGTTTCAACATTGGTTCAGCAGCAATCAAAAGAACGCTCATGCACCAAAAAGGTGTGCTGGGATGACAGCCATTTTCTTGTTCAAGCCTGTTTTGCCTAAATTATGGCACAATCTGAGTATATTGAAAAGCTGAAGAGTGGTGATACGAACTTCAGAATAAATGTGAAACCAAAATACAGGGGCTACTGAAATGAAATTTAGTGGCAATTAGAGCATGAACTGCATGAAATATGTAATGAATACCCATATGCCACCTCTTGTCCTTAAAAGACAAAGCAAAACAAAAGATAGACAGAGGAAATGACTGGTGTGCAGAAGGAAACAGTAATATAAATTCAAGTGTGAGTGAATGTAATCCAGAAAGGAGAAGAAATAATGAGTGAGAAAGGAGAGACAATGGAACAGAACAACCCAAAAAATAGTGAGAATGGCTAAATTGTTCATGTTCATGCATGCATGCATGAGGACATTCATTCTCCCTCACAACCAAACAAACTTAACAGCAAAACAAAGACAGAATGCGCCTCGGCTGTGCTACCGGGGCAAAATCAGGGCAAGTCTCACAATGACACTTCCAAACAAATCACTGATGCCTTTATACCATAATCATTATTAAAACAATGTTCGAACACAAAATGGAAAACACTCGAATAATGCTTAAGAACCAAAGCCTTTGGCTTCAGAAAGCAATGGTCCATTGTTCTGGCGAGAACAAACAAATATCAGGGGTGGGCAGTGTGACCAAAATTAGTAAATTACAATCATAAACGATAGTCGTTCAAAAAAATAAACAAATCCTTTAAATAATCCAGTCAATATTTTTAAATATCAACAGAAAATAGTAAATGAAGTAAAACAAAAATAAAAAACTATATAAAATAAATATTCAAATACCTATAAAACAGAAAATAGCATTTATATAAAATAAAAATGTAACTTAATTTAACATTTAAATTATTATAAAAATGTTATACAAAAATATATATTCAAATAACTATAAAAAAGAAAACAACAAATTAACTATAAATGTAACAATTATTAATTAAATATTTCAATTTTTGTTATAGAAATAATATACATTTATGGTTGATTCAAACCCTACATCCCCTCTATACGAGATACAGTGTCTGCATGCAACACTTTCTGTGTTGTGCATGATTTAAGTTTAACCACCACAGATATATTGCACAGTATAAATAGTAGAACAGAATCTGCACCAGTTACTACATTTTCTACAAATTACACGAGCTAAATGTTCATCCTTAATAGAAAAACAAAACTGGATGTCATAGTATAAGAGATGCAGACAGTGCTCTAAAAACAAGCATCTACATCAGTCATTGTCATGGGGTGCCAAACCGCTGAGCATGCGCGTCACCAGCGAGCCTCTGCTCGGCAAGCTGTGATGCAAAGAGACAGAAGCAGATATGACGCAAGCAGATATGACGCAAGTAGGTATGACGCAAGTGTTCATTCTACCCGCATTTCCTAGTAGAAAGCTAGCATAAGACAGATGAACAGGCATCAGTTTTTAATGGATATGGCGGGGCCGAGAGAGGTTACAAACATCATAACGGCCCACATAACATCCCACTAGTTTTCTTCTATGCAGGATGCTCGCGTGAGCTCACACTTTAACTGTCGAGATTGCAGCTAAAACAGGAATACATTTAAGATGTTTTTCAAGAGAGTGGAGCAGACGCTGAGGTCTGTGGGAGATTTCCCACAGAGAATCTGAGCCAAGTACACTCACTCCGATAAACCTGAATAAATACACACATTCAAGAAAAAATGTGTCATCAGGATGATATTACTCTGGTTGAACACACCCGTTTCATGCTGTGAAACCAGAAATCAAGACTTTTCAAGTAAAAAGAGTTGACAGTTTTATCTCGCCGGTGTCAATTTATTTGCCAGGAGCCAGGGATGTGCCCAGAGTTCCTCAGGGGCTCAAATGTAAAAAAGGGGCATATAAATATGTATTAGTAGTATTATAAGTATAGTAGGCCAATGAGTAGCCCACCAGCCAAAAGTTTGGACACTAGTACAATTTTTAATGTTTTTGAAAGAAGCATTTTATGCTCATCAAGGCTACTTTTTCGTTCTTTTTTTTTTAAGAAATTGACAGTAAAGACTTAAATAATAATTTATATTTTAATTTATTGTTGTTCTATTTAACTTTTTTATTCAATGAATCCAGAAAAAAAAAGTATTAAAAAAAACCTGTTTCCAACATGAATAAATCAGAATATTCAAATGATTTTTGAGGAATCATGTGACAATAAAAAGACTGGATCATTGGCTGTTGAAAATCCAGCTTTGCATCACAGAAAAAAAAATCTATTTTCTTTCTATAAATCTATAATATTTAAAGAATATTAAAGTTGAAAACTATTATGTTAAATGGTAATAATTTCTATATTTTTGGTCAAATAAATGCAGGCTTGATGTAAATAAGAAACTATAAATAAGATAAGAAATAAAAAAAAAACAATAATAAAGTAGTGTCCAAATTTAGTAAACGGTGAAAAAAGTAAGAGTTATATCAATTTACATAGACAAAATACAAGTGACTTGAATATGCTACTGCTTACCATTAATGCTACTTTTGGTGCAGTGATTTGTAGTCAATTAACATCCATTGTTTCAATGACACAGATTCAGATCACTTCATAAATATAAAATCTACTGTCCATGTAATTTTCAAACGATTTATGAATGATCAGAAAATTACCGCTCCACTTTACATGTTGTGTCAGATTACAATTGGTCAGTGTATTATACATGACAAACAGGCTTCAATGAATTACGTAATTTTAAAATATATGTGATATGTTGATTTATTTGAAACAACACTACCTTCTATTATTGAAAAAAAAAGTTTAAAAAAAATTGCCATTGAGCCATACAAGTTAGGCCTAACGTTACTCACTGAAAGAACCACATTTGGCTCGAGAGCATCGGTTCCAGAGCAGATTGTGGAGTACCTATACGTTTATGCATTTTTAAACGCATAGAATTTGCTACGGTTGCGCCTGCCATCCATTAGAGTTTGACCCTCGAAAACAGAGTCTGACTTCTTCAATCAAGCCCGAAGCCAGACAGTTACACACAACCCATAGCGTTAGGGCAACGACACCAACACAGACTGACAGAAAAGTAAAAATAAACATGAATTTAGGCTAATTTAGTCTTGTACAAATTGTCATGTTAATTATCAAATGCATTTTGTTTTGACCACCATAATTATCAATTGATATTTGTTTGAGAGGGGTACTTTTCATTCATTTTAAAAAAGGGTAGCGGCTCAAGCACCCAAAGCCCCCTCACCCTCTCCAAGTGCCTGCCAGGAGCTGTATGAACATCTAATGAACTAGCCTGTTCCACAAGTACCTATCTCAAAAGAAAAAGCTCCCTTTTTGTTAGAATAACGATCAATTTTACTTGACCTAAGCAGTTCTACATTCAGACTCTCAAAGTGCATCAAGGGCAAACTCTGCTCCAGACAGGGCGACCCACTTAGAGAGGAAGTCAGCTCCGAGCGCCCCGCAGGGGCCAGAGGGTCAAGACAGGACCCCTGCTGAGCTTTGGCCTCCATGAGGTCTGATGAAGTCTGACACAAGGCCAGCTGACAAGCAGGAGAATGTGTTTAAACAAGTCTGAACTCCAACATACCAAAGTTGCTTCTTGATTGTTTGTCTTTTTTTTTAAAAGGACAGCGAAAGGGACAAAGGGTCACAGCAACACGTTATAACCTTGTGTATACTCACATTGCTGCTGATTTGGGTTGAGGGTCGTTTTCTTGCAGGAGGCGGTACTCTTCAGCACAGCCACAGATAATTCTTAAAGTTCTCACTGCAATGAAAAACAACTGCTGTCAGAAAAAATACTGGTATTGTACCTAAATGGTGCATAATACCATAAGGGTACATATTAGCATTAATATACAACCTTTAGGTGTAGAAATATACTTTGTACATGTTTAACACATCATTTATGTAATATAATTTAAGAAATAAGTATGAAAAAGCCCATTTCTGGCACACACACACAAAACCACTTTGGTAAATCAATTTTGAGTGTCACAAGTCGAAATTACAAAATGAGTCATAATTATGACCATTTTTATTTCTTAAAATTGATTATAAAAAGTCAAACATGAGTCAAATTAAGACATCTCGATTTTGACTGAAAATTAGGACTCAACTTCAAAATTATGACTCGATTTCAACTGAATTAATTTATTTTATGACAGTAAGTCATTTATGATGAAGTCAAAATTATGACTTCACATTTTAGTCAAAATTATTACATACCAAGTCATTTAAAAATAAGTCAAAGATGAAAAGTAAAATACAAGATGAAGTAGATAATGACATATTGACTATTCATCTCGTTAAAAGTCTTTCTCCTATCCCAGCTTAACATACAGAAATAGTTAAATTAATTTCTTCTTAAAGGGTGGGACTATCGGTCTGTCAGAGCAGATGCGGAGAGTTTGTTAAACACATTAGACATTTTTATTGTTTTTAATTCTGTGCAGGCATTTGAATGACACAGCAGAAGACACAGAAAGGGTTTGTGGTTTCATTTTAAGCATCACAGAGATCTTACCAATACACTCAAGTTTCTTTTGAGGACAATAGTCTCTACACAAAAGCTTCAGCTCCTGTACTGCCGACTCATATGGGTAGGAACCATGCATCACAGTGGTGTCTCTAGGGAACAATTTGGATGCTACACCAAGATCACCAGGTGAGACATTACGATGAAGACGCATGCTGTTCTCAACAGCCAGCTCCCGTTCATGATTCACTCGCCTAAAGAGTCAAAAGAAACACATATGATATGTCCTTTAACTAAACCATAAAGCAGCTTTTGACAAATGGGAGCGGTTTTAATGGAAAATGGTATTTTCAGCCATGCTGTAACTAAAGAACAAATGTATAAGATACAAATTGACAAGCAGTGCCATCTACTGCTCAACAACTAGATAAATCATGGAATGACACTGCAATCTCTTCCACCCAAAGGCAAGGCTGCCCACTGCAGAGCCAGTGAGTTGAGCTTGACGTCTCTGAACCTAATCGGTGGAGCTAGGCTGTTTAACTCCACATTTAGATATACACACACTCGCAAACTTCCCTAAGCACTTCCTCTAAGGGAATTCCCGCTGCCATTTTGAAGTGGGTAGGAAAGTTTATTTGGACAGAGCCTAGACCCCTCGATTTTGACCGAGGGAGCGAATCTACTAAATATGAACAAATCCATAGACCACTATGCAAAGCTTGTGATGTCACAGCGGATCCAAGGTTAATTTACCCTGAACTCACACAACTCTATTGTATGTTATTGGCGATAAATTTTAAATTTAACTGCATAATACTTGTCTTGTACAGGTTTCTGCACATTGTTTAAAGTCAAATTAAAAAAAAATAAAAAAAAAATTAAATGAATACTGTACAGTAGGGGTGTGCAACATTGACCAAATAAATAAATAAATAATAAAAACTGCAATATTTCCAGTTTTGTTGATTTTAATGCGTTTTTGTGATGGTACCATGGCTGGTTTAGGCCTGCTGTTGACAGCTGACTCACACAAAGATATTCATTTTATGTGGTGGTCAGTTCACAGCCGCGACAATTTCTTTTTTTTTTTTTTATAAATAGATTATTCAAAATGTATTAGACGTACGCATCACATTTTATGTAAAATTCTAACATTCAAATAAATTATATTAGAATAACAACATTATAGGGCTGTTACTAGTCAAATGAAATCATTATCAACAAAATCCATCTTTGCAGTGTGGTGTCAAGCGGCATATTTACAATTGCATAAATAATGCTATAAGATTTTTTTTTTATTCTATATTTAAATATGAAATAATTTCTAATTTGAAATTCTTTAATTACAGGGTATTTTAAATATAAAACTAAAACGTAAAACTGCCTGTAGGTGGTTCAGCATTCAGATACGTCTATGTCAAAATGTCATCCGGAATTTAAGACCATTCATTGGTAAAATAAGACTTTTTACAGCTTAAATTTTATTACCTTAAATTTTAAAAATCTAGTTTAAGACTTTAGGATCCACTGGAACCCTGTTAACTGAGACTCGTCAAGACAGGCATTTTGACATAACTTTGTTTGGTGTGAGCCCTCACACAACCCCAAACTTTTGAAAGATGGTATTATTTGTGAAAATACCTCATTTGTGACTTACCTAAAGAGTGCCAATAGAGGGCGCCAAATAGGGGTGAAGAAGACTTCCTCTATGCTGGCCACACATTGGTCCTTAGAGACGGCAGTGTTGAGACATTCAAAAGACAGAAGACACAGAGACAGCAGGCGATCTGTTTCACACAAAGACAAATCCATTTACCATAGAGAATCAGCCAACTAGTACATTTCACAAAAGGACCTTTGACAAACACGTTTATGGTGGATTATGGCGTTGTTTACACCCTGACGCAGTATAAACGCATGATACAACCCTACAGATCCCACTGGCTATAACAGGGGATTTCCATGATTGCTGAACTCACGTTGTACATATCTAGAGTCACAACTAAGGCCTCAGTCACACAACAAACAAACATTTAATTACCGATAGCATTGTGAATATCTTTGACGATGGCTTTCAAATGTCCCTTCAGAGCACGCTCCTCACAATCATGAATGTGAGACTCTAGGTCCATGTGTGTTGTGCCAAAGGTCACATCAGAGTCTGTATCATCTCCACTGTGAGAAGGAACCCAGTCCAGCTGAGTAAGAAACTTCTCCAGATCCTCAAAAGAGTTCTCCCTATCTGTGGAGGTCAGAGATGATGACTCGCGCAGTTCGGTTTCGGATTTAATGTCGCTTAAGTTGAGGTCGTGGGATGGTGAAAGGCAGATAGAGGCATCAGATAAGCTGTGTGTCAGAGCAGATTTGAGTGAGCTCTGCTGCTGCTGTGGAGAGATATGACTGTCGAACAGGAGCAGGCTCTGGGCGCTGCGGGATGGCTTTAAGGGTAGCGAGCAACCAGGCACTGTGTCCAGAGGAACACACTGGCTCACAATGGGATACAGTCTGCTATACACATGATACTGAAGCTTCTTCAGCAACTTCATGACTGGGTGATCTGGGTAGCTGGGATCAAGAAAGACAAAAACAGGTGACATTAGATACAGAAGAAACACTTATTTCTTTTTACAGATATCACGAACCTACCTGAGAAGACAGGAGATAAGACCTGTAACCAGTGTCGGATCATTTGGATTCATTTTCATTTTAGCCTTCCAAATTTTTGGCCATTCCTATGATTAAACCAATGATATCATTATTTATACATAGTTAAGAAGAAATGTCAAAATTTGGGGTCGGCAAGATGAGGATGCCGTTCTTCCCATTACATATATAAACATTTCTTGAGCACCAAATCAGTAAGTTTATATTTACATGAAGGATCATGTGAGACTGAAGACTGGAGTGATGGCTGCTGAAAATGTTTCTTGGTCATCACAGAAATAAATTACATTTTAAAATATATCAAAATTAGTGCTGTCAAATGATAAAAATATTAATCGCAATTAATCACACATTTTTATCTATTTTAAATATCTTTTGATTCTTTTTTGTCCCATAGTTTTTTCTCATTTTAATAATCTTATTAAAGGCTTGCTTTGTGCAAATGTTTTTTTATTGAAAACAACATTGACATACTGTGTTCAATTTCATACTAACATTCTCACTTGGAGCAAATAATCTCTCACACAATGTAACACTGTCCATCAATACAAGGGTGAAAGAAATACTGACGCGGTCCTGATATTGACAAACAGATGCACAAAGATACATAAAGTGTCTAAAACCAATCAACACAACAATATGAATATACTTACATGATCATGCTCATATTCAAGCACACTTGCATACAGAACTCGCTGCTCTTGTTCCTCGGGTGTAATGGTCCCACAGGTTGCAAACCGCCTGCAAAAATGCAATTTCATGCACAGAAATTAACATTAAAATTCTAGAAAACCATTGAGCATTAAATGGCTTAAAGGAAGAAGAAACATATGCAAAACTCACAACACTCCATGAGCAATTTAACATTATGAATGTCCATCTGGCCCACGGGTCAAAAGCTGCTCACCTGTTGGCTTCCTCCTGCAGCCGAAGTCTCCTCTCCTCCATTTTTCTTTGAAGCTGCAAGCGCTCAGGAAAACTCCCAGCAGTTTGAAACATTATTACATTCAGAATAATCAGCAGCAGCTAACTTTGCTCACAGCACATTGAATAAAGGGAAATGTCACCAAAAAATGAAAATCCTGTCATTATTTACTTAACTTCATTATGCAGCATGTTTGCGCTTTCAGTTCAGTTGAGCATCAGTTTATGTTCGCTGACACACAAGAATGAATCTTATTGGTTCTCGCACGTCATTCAAACCAGCTTGAGCATCTGTTTAGCACATCTGATGTGAGTTGATCAATGTTTGTATGGGAACAAACATTTTATTAAATCTAAATTAAATCTGTTCACCATAAAAAAACGATTTGGACTAAAATTTGGAAAATTTGGACTAAAGTTGCGTAGCTGTCAATGGAGGGACAGAAAGCTCTCGGATTTCATCAATATATATATATATATATATATATATATATATATATATTTTTTTTTTTTTTTTTTTTTTTTTCCGGAGATGAACGAAAGTCTGGAGTTTAAGGATATTTAATGAATTGCAAGCAGTGCGTTTCAATTTTAAAACTTACACAGAGCTTTAACAGTGTGATTAATAGAAACCTCTGGTTTGCAGAGAAAGCACAAAAGGTCTAAGACCAGACCTTGAAATTGGCATTTAACAGAAATTACTTCCCTATTATGACGAATATTCAAGTGAAACGGATTTTTAAAGAGAAAAAAATAATAATTGTAGCCAGTGAACACATTATCAGAGAAGAGGCTGCTGCAAAGGGGAGGGGTTAAAATTATTATTATTATTATTTAATGTGCACGGACAAAACATTTACAATAGCACTGCAATATTATATAAAAAAAACGAAGATTTGTCTATTTTTAATTCATGGTGACTTTAATAAAAGCCACAGCCCAGGAAACCATAAAGGATACTGCATCTTGTCTTGCTTTGGCTATTATTAGATTCTCCATCATTTGCCTCTGAAGTGAGAGAGTCTGTATAAAGAAAAAAAAATAAAGATCATTATACAAGTAATTATTTCAGTTTCAACTTTGATTATTGCCATTTAATCATTAGTAGAATAAAAGTTGAATAAAGTTTCATGAGTATAGTGCAGCATCCCAGCAGATTTAACTGAGTTAAAACACTCACAGCAAACAGTGATCATTCAGTTTGCAGGGACATTCACTATAGCTATTAACAAGAACTAAATTATTTCTGTCCATAACTGGTCAACCTATTTGTAAATCACACTTTTGTTTTACTCAATAGATTTTATGCCAAATTAACTTTCAAAACTATAAAAATGTATCGCCAATTAACAAAGTAAACTAATGAAGTGAATCAATAATGGAATTTTAAAAGCAGACTTAGCAAAATACAGTCAGTTAAAATTGTTTTAGATGTATCATGTCACAGCATGACATGCCAACTTTCAGTAACAATTTACAGTAAGGTCTCATTTGCTGGCATTAATGTTTAACTAGCGTGAACTATTTTTTTTAACAGCTGTTTATTGTTTGTTTTTGTTACTTCACAATACATTAATGTTAACATACAACTTTTCTATCACTAAGTTAAATGTATTAGTTTTTTGTATTAGTAACTGTTGAAATGAACATTAACAAAGACTAACTAACGTTACTGTAAGGTTAGTTAACTAATGAAACCTTATTTTAAAATGGTAATGTTACCCAACTTTACAATATTATTTCAAAATGTCATTTTACGCATTGGATTTTCATAAGGCAAAGATTAGGACTTTAGCATATACATAAAGTTACCAACTTTACGCATTTAAATATACGTTTTCCCCTCCAAACCGTTAAACAAAGCCGCTTATTTTGAACAGAACCATAAATCAAAACGAACCTTCCAGAATGTCTTGAGTTTTTTCCAGTATAAACGAAGATCCATTGCTTTTTCTCTGTGTCTCCGCATCATTCTTGAAAACTGGACTACACACAATGTTTGCACAATGTCCGCTGTGTTTGACTTCCCGTGCAACTAACTGCGCTATTGCTAATTAAACTATGATAGCAACCGCAAACGAAATATGAATCGTTTTATCTATGTGCGGCCAATCTGTCGCCCTGAACACCTAACTGGATCCCACATTTACAGCAGGAGTCACAGCAACAGCACATGGACATGTGAGCTCAGTGAATCGCGCAAAGCCATTTAAAACAAGAGGTGTGGCGTCAGAGGTGTTATACGCATGCGCACAATAAAAAGGTCATGGTGCGTAAACATCCGAAATAAGGTCAAATTTGGGTTACACTTTACAGTAAGGTTAATTGGTTAACATTAGTTAATCTATTAACTAACATGAATTAACAACGAGCAATACATTTGTTACAGTATTTAGTCATCTTTGTAGATGTTAGTTAATAAAAATCCAGCTGCTCATTGTTCAAAGTGCATTAACTAATGCTAACAAATACAACCTTTGATTTTAATAAAGTATAAGTAAATGTTGAAATTGATATTAAGTAATATTAATAAATGCTGTAGAAGTATTGTTTATTCTTAGTTCATTTTAACAAATGTAGTTAACCTTATTGTAAAGTGTTACCATTTATAGTTTTTCTACACATACGCAATTGGAAAAACCAATTGGGTGGATTTTTTTTTTTTTTTGCTAATTCCCTTTTTCTTCATAATTTAATGGATATAAATATTTATTTACCAAAAAATATATTTAAAAAAAATACAGCAGAATGAAATACCAAAAAATATATTAAAAAAAACCAGCAGAATGAAAGAAACAGATTCAAGAAGGCACTACGGCTCTTTATTTTAGGGGCTCTTGTATGTATGTATATGTGTTTTTTATTTATTTGCTAGAGCATACAAGTGTAGTATTTTTTATAGTCTAAGATTTATTTATTTATTTTTATACAAACTCACATTTGATTTTTCTAAACTTACCAAAGAGGTTTTTTGTGTGGCCTGACCAGGGGTAAGTCTTGCCAGTCGTGCTTCATAATTAGCCTTAAGTTTCTGGTTCAGACGTGACGCTTCTTCAATAGGCGTTAATTCCCTGTCATACACATACAAAAACTTCTTATTGTGAACATTCTGTGAACATATTGTGCATTAGTGGCAGCCCTTAGTGAGACTAATAGAATGTGATGTACTATTGACTTCCTGTATAAGGATGCAGAATAGATTTGTTCTCTATCACAGAACTGATAACCTTGAAAGATCAATTGTTGAGGCTTGGGGCCACAGGAAGTACAGTACACATAACTAATGTGAACCATGTGAACCCTGATTTAAAAAATAACAGTGATGAACAACCTAATCTTAAATGTTGTGGATCGCGGATAAAAATAATGATACTCTTTTGTAATTTATTACTTATAATAATAATTTAGATATTAAGGAAAAGCTTACTGAAATGTCTTGTCTAAATGTCTAAAGTTTACTGTATGTCTTGGGCTCTTTCTCTTACAGAGGCATCATCCAGAATAAAAACAAATATTGGTTTCTCAAAGGGTTAGTTCACCCAAAAATGAAAATTAGCCCATGATTTACTCACCCTAAAGTCATCCTAGAAGAATATGGCATTCTTCTTTCAGACGAATACAATCGGAGTTATATTAAAAAAAAATGTCCAGGCTCTTCCAAGCTTTATAATGGCAAGGAATGGCCATATATTTTTGTCATAAAAGTCCAAAGGGCATCCATCCATGAAAAAATTGCTTGGTTATTTGGTTAATAAAGGCCTTCTGAAGAGAAGCGATGCGTTCGTGTAGGAAAAATATCCAATTTTATATTTAAAACTTCATCAACTAAAATAACTAGCTTCTGGCAGATGGCCGAAGTCGAAGCATACAGCCATCTGCCGCAAGCTAGTTATTTTAGTCGATGAAGTTTTAAATATGGATATTTTTCCTACACAAACACATTGCTTCACTTCAGAAGGCATTTATTAACCACCCGGAGACAACTTTTATCATGGATAGATGCCCTTTGATGGACCTCAAAACAGAAATCGCCATTCAATACCATTATAAAGCTTGAAAGAGCCAGGACATTTTCATATATCTCCGATTGTATTTGTCTGAAAGAAGAATGTCATATACACCAAGGATGGCTCGAGTGTGAGTAAATCATAGGGTTTACTCTATTATTAATTGTAGAGCTATGATGTGGTGAGAATTATTTTTATAGTAACACTATTTTAAACGTTAACAGTGTTACGTATATCTTGTTTTTGTTTGTTATCTTGAATGTATTAGATTTCATAATATATCTTTGGGAACAAGATGTGAACTCAACGATCAATGGATATCGGGACTCTGTACACATCGTTACATAAGTTCCTACATATTCTGCTGGTATATATACAGTGCTAAATGAAAATGTCAATGGATTACTGACTCACTTTCGGTTGTCTTGTGACTCAACTGTCTGAAACTTCTGGAAGACTTCAGGTGGCAGAAAGGGGGAGCCTGCCACCCCTCCCTCAGAGAGGACTCTGCGATGTTTGGTGGGCTGTTGCTTGCTTTGTGTCACAGAAACCAATGTCGGCTCATCAGGAATTTCTACAAAGAGAAGAGAATAAATCTAATATATATATATATATAAATCTATTATATATATATATAAATCTATTATATGTATATATATATATATATATATATATATAAACTATTATAATATATATAATTCAGCAATTCAATATACTTTAAAATATGATTTATTTCTGTGATGCAAAACTGAATTTTTATTAGCCATTACTCCAGTCTTCAGTGTCCAACATTGATAAGTGAGTATCAAATCAGTATATTAGAATGATTTCTGAATTATCATGTGAAGACTAAAGCTGCTGTCACAGGATTAAATGACATTTTTAAATACATTCAATTACAAAACAGTTATTTCAGGTAATAATATTTCACAATATTACATTTTTAACTACATTTTTGATCAAATAAATGCAGCCTTGGTAAGTATAAGAGACTACATTATTCTAAAATAATGTTTTAAAAATTTTAAAAATCATATTTTTAAAATCAATGTCTATATGTTAAATATATATTCGAAGTTGCAACTTCAAGGACCTCCTGATTGAAAACCGAGAAAAATAGGCTCACCTGATATTTCGAGATCACTTAATGCATTAATAGCTGGAATGGTGGTCTGTTTGGGATCGGACAGAGAAGTGGAGGAGGTGGCAGGTGTAGGGGAGTCTTGCTTCCTTATTATACATGATTTGACCCTCTCCAAACATTGCTCAACCAGTTTCACCATCTTCTCTAATTCCACCGACTCCATCTCTCCTTCCACTGCAAGAGGAAGTGCAAGATTTATATTTAGTAGCTCATCCAGAAAATAAACACAGTATTTTAAAGGTACAATTTGAAGGTCTGAAGTGAGTCAATTTATGATTCACTGCACACACAGACGCAGACCAATTCCGACAGTCACTAGATTACAGGGGCGAGTTGCATAAACTGCTAAGACTAGTCCTAAAAGTTAGTCATCCAATTTTTTCTTTAGGACTGTTCATAACTTTTTCAAGTTAGTTACATCAAAATGTACATTGGTCTCATTTGATACCGAGCAGTAAGATTGATTACCCCTAACTAACTGCTAGTTGGTCAATGCTGGCTAGTGACTAGTAAAAAAAACTAGAACTAGTAAAATCTAGTCTCAACATAATGGCTATGTTTATGCAACTGGCCCCAGGACGTAACTTCTCAGACATTCAAATTACAATTCAGCATGTTCACTTGGCAAAAACAACTGATTCCTGTTGGTGCGTTGTGAACTGGCCTTAAACAACCAGGTAACTCTGCATGGACCTGAAAAGCTAATCATGAACCAATGTGAGAAGATCTAGCCTTATCTTAATAGAGCTTTAGGAACCATTTAACGCAATCTTTTCCACTTAAGATACAGTATATTTTAACCCACAAAAAGGACTGTGTGTCTTGTCAATCAAATTCACTGATGTGATGATGATGAAGCACATAACATTGTGTGACACATAAAATCTCTTCCTTTAAAGTCCTCCAGTTCTCTCTTGAAGAAGGAAGCCGGGTGACAATGACACAGTGACAGCACATGACAATGACTGTCATAGAGGAAATAAAATGTATTGTGAAATGACAGTTGAAGGCTAAACGCTCATCACTATTGAATAGAAGTGTTGGAGAATGTGTAACTGTAGTTACATTTCCGAACTCTCATAACGCAGTTTTGAAGTGTGAATAACTTACGTGTAGACGCGGCCTCTTCAAGCAGAGCATGAGAGATGTAGTTGATACTTCTTAAGTATTCACAGTATGCCTCCTATAAAGAGAAAGAAACAACCACAGTGGGTGTGGCAGGAAGATTTTATTGAATCTATTCGGTAACACAGTGCCATATTGTTAAGTTTAAGATTTGTTGCTAGGTGTCCTTTTGAACTTCTGAGGTATCTCGAGTTGCCACATCTAACGTCACCCCTCAAAGAGAGAAGGACAACATCATGTATTATCTAAATCTACAGTCTATATAAACTCAAACCAGCTCCGATTAATCGTTAAACACTCTGAGATCAGGTGATTCGGAAACAGGTAATTAGATTTAGTTGACATCAAAAAGTAAACTATGCAAATCACCATTGATATGATTGTATCCCAAGAAAGTATCAGTATTTTAAAATAAAATTTGTATCCGTACTTCATTGAAAAAAGTTCTCATTTTGGACACGATCGACTGGACTCGCAGTTTTTTGGAGAAATCATGATCATCAGCTTCTATCAATGTTTACGCTAATAAATGACGTCGCTCTCGCATGCAGCTATTGGCTAAATATGACCATATCTGGATCAAACAAGGCAGGTTTCAAGATATAAACATATCAACCTTGTGTCTGTTGCTGGTGTCCAGCTGAATGGCCACTTTTACAAGCTTCATGGCATTCTGTAGTGGTCTCTGATTGCAGTCACTGAGAGGGGCGGCCATCCTGCCAAAACAATCACGCGAGTTTGACACTCAGCAGCAAAACAGCAACAACCTCTAGTGACGTAATTAGTGTGTTTCAAAATAAAAGGCCGTGATAATAATAGCTTCAAATAAACAAAGAAAATTATTATGAAATATATTAGAATATTTGTTTAACATTTTGGTTCTTTCGTATGACATTTATATATTGTTTGACAGATATAGACACTTTAGGTATGTGCGAAAAACACTAAAACAAAACGAAAACACCTCAATCCAAACTTGCTATACTAAAACAAGTTATTTAAAATATATATATATATAAGTAAAACTTAACTACAAAAAACGCAAATATTCAAAGACTGAGATTAAAGCATACATATTAAATTGCAACATAAATAAACAATAAAAGGTTATATATTTACTCGTTATACTTATTTTCATACACAAGTCCAAACGCCATTGTATTCTTTGATATAACTTGAAGTAACCTATTTAACAACATCAATTAAGTTAATGTGGTATTATCTTTGACAGTGGTAAAATGAAGGGCACACGATACATGAAAACTATATCTTATTTAATAATACAATTGAGCACTTATATGTAATTATGGTACTTATTTTAAAAAAGCTTTTATTTCTACATTTCATCTGGTGATAGCCATTTTTAATAGGGTCATTTTAGCACTTCAAGCGGTGATCCATTATATAAATTTAAATCTCTTTCAACAATTCTAATTTTCATCTACTTTTATTTTAGTTTTGTTTCAATTTCAGTCATAGTATTGAAGTTTATTGCCATTCCCGCGTCACTGGCTATTACATGACAGACATTTTACATTTAACAACATACTATCAAAAGTACAATATCATAAAAACAAACTTAGAAAAATAAAAGTACATGTACAAAATAAGTACAATTCTATAATAGATTATTTAAATGTATTTTACTTGTGCTAAAAATACACAAAAAACCTAGATCCATTAATAAGTCCTTAAAAGTTTGTCCTGATATCAACTGCATTCTCATAACACTAAAGATTGTGCAATGGGCAGTCCAAAAGAATATGTTTTACAGACAAGTTGGTACTGGTTGTAGTAACTAATAACAACATCGATGTCAGAACATACCCAAAGATGTCAAACCTAAAGAGAAAAGACCAACACAGAAGCTATGGTAAATTTCTTTTTAATACGGTCGCAGCAGTTTTTACAATGGGTGAAGAGGGGAAAATGTACAGACTCTGAATAAAACACTTCCTCGCTGAGGCCACACACATAAAGGGGAGATTTACTCTTAAGTGGCAAATTTCTTTTGTTTAATGGGTGCAGGCAACTGAGTGGATATGTCCACTAGAGGGCGCTCAACCACCACCAGAGACTGATCTGACATCAGCTCAACATGCATTATCTCCTAAAAGACAGAAAGAGAATAAAAAGTAATTAATTTTCCATCCAAAATTTCAGGAAAATGAAAAAAAAAAACCCACAATGTACATGTAGGTCCCACACACCTTGAAGGTCTTGCATACTTTGAAAGCATGGCTTTGAGATTTCCTCTTTTCCTGTGGGAGGCTCTTCAGAGTCAGCTGATTGAGGAATTGTGTCTTGACATCAGGAAGTGGCTAGAACAGACATGCATTTTTTTAAAATTCATTTAAAAAAATGTAATTAATAATAGATGACCATAAACTACCAGCATTCGAAACATTCAGTTCACAACCATATAAAGATACATGCTTCCAACAAATTAAAGACTATAAACAAAAATTAAAGAATGAAAATGAAAGGTTTCAAAATAATACTACTTGGTTTGATATATAGTGAAGACAATTACTAACATTAATTCTAAGCATGGCAAATGCTTTCTGAAGTGACTAAATGTTATGACAGAGCATGACTAAGTCAGTCTCACCAGGCTTTTATCAATGATGCAGAACATGTAGGTATCATGCAGGATGACATGGGATGGATTTTGGGGATTAAACATCACGTTGAGGCACGGTGTGTCTCTTTCCAGCCAGATATAATGTAGGCCATTCCTCTGCACCAATCTGCTCCAGTCAGTGTATTGTTTCCAATCTATAGAAAACTCAAACATCTGTGGTGAACAAAAACGGATAAGATCAAGAAAAACAATCTAAGCCACTTCAAATCACATCTATGCAATTCAATTGAGGTCGCCATAATTACCCGTTGATCTGCATGCATCATGAATAGACAGTTTGTTTCTGGGTGGATGGCCATGGCGGTGACAGCAGAACTGTATATAGGGACTTTGCAATGAAGCTGAAACATATGAGGTAATCATTAAACATCAATCTCTCTTTATATATATATATATATATATATATATATATATATAGTGATGGGAATAAGTTAGTACACCCATGCTAAAGTTGCCTAAAAAGAGGAAAAATCCAACCTTTAAGGACACCAATTTTCTTTGTGTATGAATAATGTATCATAAATAAATAAATAAATGTTATTCCTTATAATACAGGGTGCATAAGTCAGGACACCCCCATGTTAAATGCCCATAGAGTCAGGCAGATTTAAATTTTTAAAGGCCAGTTATTTCATGGATCCAGGATAATATGCACCCTGATAAAGTTCCCTTGGCCTTTGAAATGAAAATATCCCGGCCTAAAGAGGGGTCGACCTCTACACGTGAATTTGCATTTTCTTAAGCCTGAGGCTTGTTATATCACTTTTGATGCGAAAGGGTCTTTACATTTGCCGAAAACAGAACTTTTTTTGATATTATTAAACAAAAAAGCCAGCCCAGACCAGTCGAGAAAAAAGTAATATGTAGTGAATTATTTTCCATAACTTTTAAAGGGAGGAACACAATATTGTAAAGCATATATTTTAAAAGTAACTTTCCCCAACACTGGACATAAAACACACCTCCTTTGTATGCAGGTTGTAGACGTGAACCTCGTGGTCACTGTTAGCAGAAGCCAACCATTTGCCATCCTCGCTGGCTGCCAATAAGTGAATGGCCTGATGGGAACCTGTTACAGGAGGATAATCTTGTTACATACACTTCTGTTCGAAGGTTTGGAGGCTTTAAAAAAGTTTTTACTCACCAAGGCTGCATTTATTTGATAAAATAAATAAATAAATAATAATATTATTGTAATTTAAGGAAACTTAAGTGATGGCAAAGCTAAATTCTCAGCATCATTACTCCAGTCTTCAGTGTCACATAATCCTTCAGAAATCATTTTAATATGCTGATTTGATGCTCAAGAAATATTTCTTTTTGTCAACAATGTTGAAAACAGTGCTGCTTAATATTTCTGAGGAAACCATAATGCATTTTTTGCAGGTTCCTTTGATAAAGTTGAAAAGACCAGCATTTACTTAATATTATAAATGTCTTTACTGTTACTTTTGATCAAAATGTGTCTGAAATTAATTTCCACAGCGGCCTAAATTCCTTATAGTCCTCACCTGACTTGGGTTTAAGGGTGCCCACAAGCTTGCAACCTGATTGGCTGAGCGAGACCACATGCACTGACGACTTTGTGGAGGCAGAAAACAAATGGGAGGAGTCTGAGGAGAAGCAAAGCTTGGTTGAGCTGAGTACCTTTGGAATTTTGGATATCTGAATAAAGAAGAAAAAACAACTTTTTAATCAGTTTTCATGGGACCTTTATCTAAGGCCATCAGACACTTCAATTTTCAATGAGAGACTATCCATTCTTTAGCATGCTACAAAGTTATGTAATGTGTTTTCATGCAGTTTTGTGGACATCTACAGTACCTTGGTGATGCTGATGTTGTTGTTGTCAAAGTGTAGCCTGTAGAGCCCTAAACTGTTGGATGTGGAATATGCAACCCATTCCCCACAGGGAGATACGGCACTGCAGCGGATGTGATCCTCTCCCTGCAGATAGACATCAAAGTTCAATCACTTCATTCATTTCAGCAGCACTAAATGTCCCAACTCTCACCACAAACTGCATTAAGTTATACAGATGACTATTAAATAGACCCAGATTTTCTAAAATATTGGTATCGGCATTTATAACGGCCGATAAATGAATCTTTCAAAAATAAAATAAAAATGGATGAATCACGCTTCAACCATGTCATGAGTCTTGGAGTTGTATAGTTTGTCCACCAGAGGGCACTCTACACCGTCCCTGTTGGCAACACTCGTGTATAATGCGCCACACATCCTACGACGTCAAGTGTGCGTTGCAGACTGTTGTTCTGTAATGGATTTAGATTAGAATCGCTAAATAGTAGGTTTTATGAGGCAGTTAGCAACTGATGATTGAAAATAGAAATAATTTAAAAAGTGCAGGTAAAGGGATAAGCAAGCCGACAATGTAATTATAAGGTAGCTTATAAGGCAATGAAGGGACTAATTATATTTTATTTATCAGAACTTTAATATATTTTGATGTTCCTCTGTTCTGTTGTGACAATAGAAACAAGTTTCTTTTTTAAAATGCATTACCATATTATTTTAGTTAAAACTCATAAATAACTACAAATAACTAATGTTAGGGAAATCTGTTAATATATTGTTGCGCGTTTCTGAAAAAAAAAAAATAGTAATAATATCGGCCGATATATCGGTATATCGGATTTTAAAGCCAATAAATATTTGTATCCGTGTCGGCCTTCAAAATCCTTTATCGGTCGGGCTCTACTATTAAATATGGAGATTTTAATCTATACCAGTTGTAATGTTTAAAAAATATTCACGTCATGCTTTAAAGAAAAAAAAAATACATTGATTTTCAAAGCAAGAATGGTACCTTCACTTTCAAATGAAGCAATTTCTCTGGATTTCTTTTTACAAGTAAACTGCTTCCTGGTACACCTGAAAACAAAAGACAGATAAAATCAAGAGGAAAAAAAATGACATATCTGAATGCTCCACATGAAAAGAAAGAGCTTTAGATGGATGGCTACTTTGAAGCAGCTCAAATGTATGATTTTTTTATTTTTGAAAGAGAGAAATGTGTTTCATGTGTAATTCCCACAATTCTATTTACATCGCTTCCTGGCTTCTGATTAACATTTTATCATTCTAAAATGTGGGAAATGGTAATTGTAAAGAATGATTAGGTGAGTTCATACATCTAACTGGTAGTCAATATAAATATCACATTGAGTAACATCTTCACCTTGTCCTTCACTCTCTCCTAGTCTCCAAAGCTCCAAATGACCAGGGTACTGGAAAAGCATCAGGCCTGCCTTTCTTGCACAGGACACCAGACTCCTCTGCAATGAAAAAGAGCAGAACAAGTTTTAAGAGTCAATTACAAACATGTTTTCTATGTGCATGTCACAATTTCACAGTTAAAGTCACAATACTCACATGAGGAAAGATAATCTTTTGGAAGGCAGAGGCCGATGACTTCACTTCAATCTTGTCTAATAAAGGTCTCACGACCAGCTGTGTGTCCATACCTGAGACGAGAAGGCTCTTTTAAACGAAAATACTTCAGACATTTGATGGATTGTGTGATGAAGGCATATCTGTTTGAATCATCTAAAAAAAACAAAAAAAAACCTCACCTCCCGAAACCACAGCCGTTGTGATCTCCGCCACAGCTCTGACATCATGAGTGTGGTTCCTAAATGTTCTGGTTCTGACCCATTCTTTGTCATTCTTTTCCAGAACCGAAGAAATAAACTGGAACTGTACCACAAATCCTTCGGATGTCCCGGCCACAAAGCTGTCCTCATTCTGTCATTCAAGAGGGTACAATAAGAATTTTCCTATCAGTGTTCTTGTAGTATGTCATGTACTCTATATGTACAATAAGCATTCAAGGACGCATTAAAATAATCAAAATGACAGTAACTACATAAAAAAGATTTATATTTCTGTTCTTTAAATTCACCAAACAATCCTGAAAAAAAGCATCATGGTTTCTACAAAAATATTAAACAGCATAATTGTTTTCAACTTTTATAATAATAAGGAATGTTTCTTGAGCGCCAAATCAGAATATTAGAATGATTTCTGAAGGATAGTATGGCACTGACACTGCTAAAAATTCAATTACACTTTTTGCTGTATTTGATTAAATAAAGACAGCCTCAGTGAACATAAGAGACTTCTATAAAAATATTTTAAAAGTTAGTCTATAAAGTCATGAATGTGACTGCAAATTCACTGCAATCTACTCACCTGAGAGGCCGATAGAGCCAGCACGTCACATTTTGAAACATTATGGCTTTTGATTAGTGTACCAGTGTGATCATTCCACATTTTGACCATTCCCCCAGAGTCTCCACTGATGATGGTCCCATCCGAGAGGTAGACCACACACCACACCATGCACTCCTTACTGCGGGATATCCCCCTGTCAGTCAGCAATCTGTGAATAGAGTGGCCTAAAAAAAAAAATGACACATTACTACATTAAAGTTCTCCAGCTCATGTACTAATTCTACATGATTGCAATTAGGTGTTTTGGAAGAAAGACAAATTCTGTTTACCTGTCTCCACATTGAAAATCTGGATCATATCTATCATTCCAGCAGCTAATTTGGAGCCTGATGGGTGCCAGGACAGAGAGATGATGCGGCCTATGGAATAAGGTCGACAGATGTTTAAACGTTTTCTATTTTCTAATAAAGTAACCATTCAAGACATGCATCTGAAACTCACCTTTCTGCCTGTCCAGATTTCTCTCAAACTGTATTTTGTCTTCATTCACGGCAAACAATTTCACAGTTCCGTCTTCACAACCAACCTACAAAAATGGACAATTCTTAATTATGGAAAATAAATAATATTTACTATAAGTGTAGGTTTCATGTGTCCTCATTGTCTTTAATCAAAATAACTTCCCCTCCCTCTTGCACCAACATCTCTGATAATGTGTTTACTTGCATGAGGGCAATCTGTCACTCACATGAGATCACAGCAATAACAAACCACAACCATCCAATCAATCAGTTCATTGGACAAAATCAAGTCCCAACCAACATTTTTTCTTGTTTGAGAAGCTGTTTCACTTGGATATAAATCATAAGGGAGAAAAGATAATCGCAACTTTTAGTTCATGATTTTAATCACATGCTATCGGAATTATCGTAAATGCGTGATACCTAGTTAATAACAGGACATAATAAACACCCTCTAATATGATATTTACTTAAAGGAAACTATCAAAAGTACCCTAGGGCATTCCACACACTTTAAACATGGCCAAGGGGAGAAAGATTGTTGATGTGACTGCTATAATTTATTAGTTTTTTTCCCCACAACAGCTACATCGCCTTGTCTTGTCATTAAAGCAGTGCATATTTAACTATAAGAATAATAATTTGAAGCATATTGTATGTTTTACAATGTATACAGCAAAAATAATCAATTATAATAAAATAATTACACAGTATAAATTAATTGAAAAAATAAGTATGAATTAAGTAATTATAAATTAAGTAATTAATTATTAAGTATAAATTATATAATCATAATTAATTAATTATAAGTGTAAATTAAATGAAAATGAATCAAAATTATCGAAAAATATTATTCTTTACCCTCAATTGTGGATATTTTCCTTACAAAAAATGCCAAAAATGCTATTATAAACTAGATTAGTGGATAATTCAGCAGGAAAATTTAGTCTAGAAAAATCACGGGTGCACAATAATTGTTTAAAATCTGAACATTTAGTGAAAAAAAAAAAAACATTTAGTGGGGAACAGATAAGAGACAATAAGTTTACCACTAAATCTCGTAAAACTTTACACATTGCTCTTTGTATTGTTGTAAAATATATTCATGAAAAACAAGATAACAAAAATTATATATAAACTAGGCTACTAGGGGTGGTGATGATGGCACAGTGGATAAGACACATGCATTTGGTGAGAGACCCAGGTTCAAATCCACTGTGAGACACCAATGTGTCCCTGAGTAAGACACTTAACCACAGACACTTAAATTTAATGACTTACATATTAATTTATATCTCACATTATACTACATAATAGCTTCTAAACACTTATAATATAGCGCAGTGAAACATTATGATGCTTTATAATGTTTTTGTGCCTTTGGTGGGGCTTAAAAATAACAGATTAGCATTCGCACAATATCGAATTTGTACCGGTGAGTAAATTATGGGATCATTTTCATTTTTGATTGAAAAAATCCTTTAAGGAGGCAAACCTACCGCTAAGTGTGTTCCTTGTTGATTGCCTGTAATGGCCCAGATTGGCCCTCCATACGCATCTATGGTGTATTTCACTCTCTGGTTTGTAAGGTCATACTCAGTTATTTCACCGTTTAGTCCTGCACTGAACAGACGCTCACCAACCCATGTCAGGCCTTCAATCCCACACTGCTCTCTGCCAGGGATGATCTGTGGACATAGGAATCATAGTTAAGCATCTTAAACACACTGTTTGCTGGTCAAAAACCATTGTATAGCTCTGGTACCCAAGATAAAGATGTCTATGATCACTGATTTGATAAATATAACCAAGCATTACTTAACGTGTACCTTTCCTTGGAAAAATCTGTCTGAACAGAGGAAAATCTCCACAGCTCCATCCATCCTCGCCACTGCCATCGTTTCGTTCTGCTGGTTGAAAGCCAGGGCTCTGATTGCTGACGGCATGTAATCAAAGAACCGAACCCGGTGAACTTTAAACTCCCCCATCGCTGATCTGAAATATATAGACATCATAAGAAAAGAACATTGTTTTTGTCAAAGAAGAGGTAATATTATGGTCAAGTATTTGACTCAGTGTGGACTGGTCACTCGTGATCAAAAACTATATACGAGGAGTCAAATTATTTAACTATAAACGTAACGTTACCTGTTTAAATTTCAATATTTGTTAAAATATTTGTAAAAAGTGGCACCCGTATCATGTTATGGTTTGTTTCTGAAGGGACTTAGGTTAACCAACTTTTCTACTTATTTAGGTGACACAGCCTTAATATTGTATGATCCGAGAAGAACGGAATACAACAACGAAATGACAATCTCTTTTCTTACCCTCTTTTCGAGTGTATTTTATTCTCTTTCGGATGTTTTTTTACTTAGAAGTGGTGCACACGTTGTGCAGCGGGATCCACCACGTTGGTTACTCTTGACCCCGGAAGAGAACCCCATGCCTACACAAAACTAATTTCAAAATAAAAGTCCCGAAACAACATGAAACTAATTTAAGTAATTTTACATACAAGTTAATTCTATAATAAGAATATAATTACATGAATTAAATTATTAATGTTACAGTTTTAAAATATTAATATACTTCGATCATTCAAGAAAGCTTACACTAGCATTGTATTCTTCAAGAAACATTCTCACACTCTTTCATTCGCTTGCAAATATCAAAAATGATACAAGTATTTATTAACCACTTACAAAACAGTAAATACATAAATAAAGAAAGATTGTTGCCCATCTCTGATGTAGCCTACCAACTCCAGTCAACAAAACCATAGTCTTAGTTTGCCTTTATGAATCTGAAATTTGGTCAAAATATAAATAAATTAATAGCACTTTTTTCATCTTCGTTAGTGAGGTAGTAGAACTTTATGCCCTGTCCCCCATGTACATTATATGTACAGTTATTACAATAACTGGGTACAGTAATCCTAAACCCACCCTTAAACCTAACCTTAACCCAGTTACCGTATATTAACCAGTACTTTCTTAGGTAAGTACACTGAAAATAAGTGCACCTATTGTAAAATAAAGTGCAACCATTAGTGAAGCTATATTTTCCCATTAAAATTGAGAGAGGAAATGTATGTATTTTACACCACAATATTTAACAAAATAAATGCAAGATGGTTTCATTATTACAGAACATACTATTCATATTTATATAGCTACCTTTTTATTTTTAAAGTAAAGGTTTGCTGGATAAAATCTGTGAATACAATTTGAAGAGGACATCTATCTTCGTTACATTCAAACCCCGCTAGCACCACATATAAAAACATATCACAACAAAGATATATTTTGTCAACTGTTTTATTTGGATTTACAATGGAGTAATATGCAGCACCAATTTCAAATGTTTTGATTTATTAAAGACTGTGGTTTGTCCCACTTGTCAGACTCTTATAGCTTATCAGAGAGAAGTGAAAACACACCTGGACAATGAGTCACAGGCTCAGTAAACAACAAATAACCACAGTTATGGATTGAAGCACCATATGAAAAACAAATATTTTACAGTGTTGGAGCACAGCTAGAATTTAACTGCTGTTTTGGTTATGGTGAACTAGTCAAGAAAATCACCTAAACAAATGATTTTTTTTTTTAAGAAAAAAAAATGAAAAAAAAACAAGAGTTCAGACTCAGCAGCATAAAAACCACACAAAGTATTATTCTCAAAACTCTCAAACATAGTTAATTCTGAGGGAATGTGCTTTTTACCCGAAGCTATGCATACATAAGACGGATGAGCTCTTAGATCATTTCTGTTCTGTTTTTGGCTTTTGTAAGAGGTAGGGAATTTTAACTTTCCATTTCTGTCTCCATATTAAGCAGCCATGGAAAATACCAGATGTGAAATGATCTCTGGTTTAAGCTGAAGAGAAAGGCTTGTCCAGTTATGTTGGATATGATGGGTGGGGTTACTACCGTCCTCTAAAATGGAACCCACATTCAGTCACCTAAATGAGAAAAAAAAGATAATCCCTCTTGTAAAACAGAAATGACAAAAATCAGGATTCATACATGCAATGGTAAAACTCAACTAAACCCAACTCACCTGTCTCAACCCAAGTGCTTGTGTGGATGTTTCTCATAGCTCACTGCATTGTTGGAGTTACTTCCTGATGAATAAAGAGAAACTCATTGTCAGTATGGCTGCTTTTTATTCTCCCCCTTCCTACAGCTGAAACACAAAATAAATTGGTGGTCACACTGACCTAAATAATCCTTGTAATCTTTGAAGGACTTGTGTCTCAGGCTACGTCCATCTAGAGGGAGAACATTTAAATTTGAATTAAATATATTAATTCAGTCTGTTGTATTTTGAATGTAATCTTGCTTAGGTGTTTACTGGAACAATGTTTATAACCACCATATAATGTAAAACACATGTTTGAGTGGACAGAGGGATGGATGAATCAACAATTGGATGGAGGAGACATTTCAGACCTGAGTTTCCACGCTGTTTGATGCACTGGCCTCGGTTTGGGATCCCAGCAGAGGGGTTTCCTGGGTTTATGATATGGCATTCATAACCAGTTGGGCAGAGCAAAGGCTCATCTCCATCCTCTGTGGTGCTGCAGGCCTCAGCTACACAAACACAGAAAAGTCACTGGTTTATGCATATCTATTCAAACGAGTTTACCAATGTATGTTATGTTGTACAATAGGTCATTTGTATTATTATCGGAATATGGGTTTGAGCACCAGAATGTTTTATCACAGGCAAAGTGTGCATGTAACCTTTGTTCTTTAATTCGTGATTTAGTGATACTGCCAGTAAACCACCTGCAGGTGGCAGTGTCACTTCTAAGGATGTATGGAGGGGTCAAAGTTTGGCTGCTACCATGGGCCAGTTAGACCATTCTGGAGAGTTTTCACAGATATTATATATATATATATATATATATATATATATATATATATATATATATATATATATATATATATATATATTCCTCAAAAAATAAATAAATAAATAAAATAAAATAAAAATGGCCAAACCCCTTAAACCCCCTAAAATGTTAGGTTTATATTTAAAATTCTTTGTCACGTGAACAGGGTTCCAATGTTGGTTAATGGTAACATGCAGATAAGCAAATACAATTTTTATATAACATAACATAAAATATTAAATCTAAAAATTATTTTAAAAATAAATATAAAATAATTTTATATAAAATAATAAATATAGATATTGTCTGTAATATAAAATCAAATATATTATAAATTATATTTATATATGTGTGTGTGTGTGTGTGTGTTTATATGTATGTATTTGTTAATCATTTAATTATTTATTTATTATATATTTATTTATTTGTCAAGTTATTTATTTTATTTTAATATTTTTATGATTTAATTATTTATTAGCCTTTCTCAATTTTCGAAATGTTCTTATTTCTGATAGATTTCTTGGTAGCACTTTATTTTATAGCCCTGTTACACATGTTCCATACATGTACTTATTATAGGAATTATAATAACTAGGTAATAACAAGGCACTAACCCCCTGAACTTATCCCAAAACCTAACCTTACCCTGTTACCTTGTATTGCTATACTTTCTAATATAAGGTAAGTACACTGTAAGTAGCTTGCATGTATGTATGTAGTGCACGTGTACTGTAAAATAAAGTGCAACCGATTTTTGGATATGAATAGACATTAGTCAGGGTGGTGTTTTATTTAATTGTTGACAAGAATAAAAATGAGGCTGTTAGGTAGAAGTGTTCAGCTAATGAAACATCTTTCCAAAAACTTTCAGTACACAAAAACTCCATAAAACAGGTTTGAAAGTTGTGAGTTGTGAAAATTACATGTGATCTACATGTGATTGCAGCACCTTTTTTCATTCACGTTAAATTCAATACTATTCAAAACTCTAATATTGTTCCAAACAACAAATAATAGTGAGTCACTCTGCACTAATTCATTGATTAATCGATACTCACCCTGCAGAACCTCCTCTGGTCCATCTAAAAGCCAGCCGTTCCCTCCTAACCACCGCGGCTTGGGCTGCACCAACCAGTCCAACACTTACCCAAAACAAATCAATACACATTATAAGCAAGGCCAAAAGTACTCATGATTTACTTGACACATACCCTGCTCAGTAACTCACACTTCATGAGAGGATCAATTCATTGTAAAATCCATTTGCTCTGCTAAAGCAAATGTGTGTCTGTGGGGTTGCTTGTAGTGATTATTGAGCAGAACACAGTGTGTTTTCTCACCGGGTGGAGGTTGCACTGACTCCAGGCAGGCGTAGATGCAGCCGTTGTAACAGCACCGTTTGTGTCTCTCACACTCAGAATCTGACCGGCAACCTGGCACCTCACAGGCCCTCTCGGGAAGCATCTGGGGCGGCGGGGGACAGCGGTCGTTCTTCTGGTGCTGAGTGGTCTGAGGATGGTTGGGGTACTCATAGTCCTGAGAGATAGATAACTTATGTAAGAGATAGTATGGAAAAATAAACCTTCACACAGGGTGATCAGGACCCGTCAGCGATTTCTGAAAAATGCTGGATAGGACTGAGCACCACAAGACACTTAAGGCCAATTTATACTTCTGCGTTGAGGCCAAGCATGTAGGCGATGCCTCTGCGTTCAGGTCTTGGTTGCTCTGCAGTACTGCTCCGAAACGCTAGTTGGCGGCGTAGGGTTTTAATGTTCCACTATGTTTAGATTCCTCGCAGCTAGGTTACTACAAGCAATGGCGACTGAAAGAGAGCGGATCATGTTGGAGTTGGAGCGTATTGAGGTGGAAAAACAGTTAATTTTAGTGAAATTCCTAAAACTAAAAGGCAGAAACGAGAGAAGACGTCGGAGGAGATGGTACGTGCGGAAATGCGTGAGATGGTACGTGCGGATATGCGATGCTACCAAGCCGACCAATCACAGATCCTGCAGTCCGCGTCGTTGCGGCGTGTAGTTACATTTTTGAGGAGGTGCGCGTCAGGCTACAGTGAAGGGTACGCGGTATGGTAGGCGTCTGTGCGTATGCTACGCCGTACCTACTGCGCGCATCCTATGCAGAAATATAAATTGGCCTTTATAGCCAATCAGCAGTAGGGGGCATGTCCACCCATGATGGGGGAAGAGAGAGAGTGAGCAAATGGGAGATTTGAAGAAATACTGTAGAAAGAGAGATGGCTGAGAGACATTACAATAGAGAAAAGGTCAGAGGAACATCACTGGAAAAAGAAGTCTTATGATCAGCCGAGAGCTTTAAGATCTGCGTTAATATTAGAACCGCTTTCCAGCGCTAGAGAGACCTAAGCGGGACGGCCGGAAAACGGACACAAGTTTGCTTTGTTTTTGCTTCATTCGTGAGTAACATTAGTTTTGCTATGTTACACAGAACCAAAATATGGTGTCGTTGTAATGTTAGATGGTAACAGGACAGGTTGAATTGTCACTGTTTGTCTGGAGCTGGTGTGCTGCTGCCAAATAACAACAAACTCTTGTGTTGTGTACTGTGTGTTTGTTATTTGTTCTTCCTTGTCGTTCGTGAGGTCTTCATCTCGAAAGTATTATTTTACTTCTCTTCAGGTAAGGAGATATCCACACTTGCATTTTGTGTTTGTGTAATGAGCAATGAAGGGAGGGCTGTGGTTGTTTGGGTTGATTTCAAATATTAGCAGTGTTTCGTAGAAATCGATTAAAAATACGTTTTTTGTGTATTTTATTTTATTTTAGTTCATTTTTTTTTTTAAATTTTGGTTTTAGATTTAGATAATATCTAATAAGAAAAGGGAAAAACTTTGCAATCGCCCTAAGTGGTGTTATACGAGAGACACAAAAGTAGCACTGCTTTTAGCTCCCTGGAAGAGCTGTCAGAAATACATTGTTTCCAAAGAAAAAGTTTTATGTCTCGTATAGCCTGTGACACTATTTTCTCTGATTTAGCGCTGTTATTATAACCAATATAATAGGAACACTGTTAAGGAACATAATACCTCTCATACAGATGCTGGCTAAGGAAAAAGGCTTTTTATCCAATCTGGGCCTTTCTACTTTATATTTTTCTTCCTCCCATGGGTTCTTCAATGGGCTCATAGATCTGCCTGAGCCAGGTTTCAGTTTGCACTAGAGGTACTCTTTAGGGGTGAACTCTATTCTGAGAGTCCTCCTCCATTCTCTCGCTCTTTCTTTTCTTTCTTTTTTTTTGTACACCCTTTCTTACCCTGGCCAAGTATATCCTAAAATGCTGCTGAAAATCCAGCCCAGATCTGTTTAGAATGCAGACTTGTAGAGCTTCATTCTTCTTCACGGAGTCTTTTATTACAGTCGAAATGTGGCTGTGATTTTGTTTGCTAATTAAATTATGGGTTTGTGAACTGCACGCATCTTAAAAACTCAGCATGTTCACTTGGCAGGTTTGGAGCTTAGCTTTCAAACCGACTTTTAAAATAAAAGCAAATGGCGTAAGCCCATTGCGGTTGTTTTTGCAATTAGATTAGATTGTCTTTTTACAGAGTATAAGCGCAATTCCACAGGGTCAGTAAGACTTAATGTTTTTGAAAGAAGTCTCTTTCGCTCACCAAGGCTGCATTTATTTGATTAACAATGTGTTACCTATTAAGACAATTTAAAATAACTATTTTCTGTTTTAATATGGTTTTATTCTATTCCTGTGATGGTTAAGATGAATTTTCAGCATCCTTATTCCACTCTTCAAGAGTCACATGATTATTATTATTTAAATATGCCGATTTGGTTCTCAATTTTTACTATCAATGATAAAACCAATTCTGCTTATATTTAGCACACAAATTTATCTGAAATATTACTCTCACATTTAATTCAACCTGGTTAGAATCGGACTGCCTTTGTTTATTTAACTTACAGATTATATTCCTCAAGAGGAAGTGGAAGTGTGCTCTTCCTGCCTGGAAGGTCCCCTGATGCTAAACTGTATATGTCTTTCTGCTTATCTCTCTCAAATTCTCTGTTCCTGCTTATAAGATATCAAAGCAGTTTGTTCCGGTCCTCTGATTTAATCAGACAACGATGCTAATATTTCAATTAACAACACAGGATTGATGTTTGACAGTTTGCTGCTTTTGCTAGTTTCTTAAAGGGGCCATATAAATGCAATTTTTTTCAAAAGTTAATATGAATGTTTAGGGTCTAAATTAAAACTTTGTAATATACCTTTCTTAAAAAATTATCATTAGAATTTTAAGAAAAATTTTACCTGGTCAAAAACAGCTCTGTTTTTAGCATGTCGTTTCAGTGCATATGCCTTTAAATAATTAACCCCGCCCCTCTGTTCTGCGCGTGTAGACACAGCGCACATAAAGTGTTGCATTGACAACAGTTGAGGGATATTTTAAAGAAAGAATAGGAGTCTCTAAGGACACATCTGTGCAACCATATCAATCTGAACAGGAGTCGGACCCGGAACAAGATGACGGCCGCAAAGAATTTCGACAATTAAGGCTGGAACAGGACGTTTCTGAATGCTTGGTTAACGTAATGTCAGTTTGATCTATTTTTGTATGCACTGGCAGGGTAGAGTAGTGAGATACGAACGCTGTGTGTTTAATCATGTATACGTTAGTTCATTAACAGATTGACGTTACAACTAATGGTCATGAAAAACTTTTTTTTTCGCAATTTGCAAAGATTAATATAAAGGTTAATAAAACTTTACACTCACTTCTGCTGGAGGTGCAGCAGGAACATAAATAGTCGCCACCAATTCTTTTTTCAGGATTAGCTTCATAGCAAAACCTGCTTTATATTGACCCTCGTTTATAAATCAGTCTTCTAGTGAGAAATGATTCGCGCAAACATGAAAGCATTGACGTTGCTCGTGGGGAATATTACCTTCGAAACAAAACTCAGCCACTGCGTCTTCAGCGGTTCGGATTTAGGAACATCAAAATGACTGCTGTGTTTGTTATTATATTCAAGAAAAGAACAAACATCACAATCGCTTAGACGCCATTCTGCTCCTGCATATCAACAATTACGGACTATGATGACAGCTCGCTCAAGGCGGGTCTGTGTTGAAACGCTGCTGTCAATCAACAATCGTGGGAGGGGCGTCCGTTTTATTGACGTCACAAAAACGAATGGCTCAATTTTGAGGCAGGGGAAAACATATGGAGATTAAAACAACAACACTGGATGGATTGTTATCATTATATGATCATTGTGTACTGGCACTGCCAACACACATTTCAGTACAATAAACTTGTAAAACTCTATGTACCATTTTATCACCCCTTTAACACAAATGCAAGCAAAACATTGTAAAAGAGGTGTGTCCTTGTCTGGTGAAAAATGTGTGCACTATTAACTGAGAGCAGCCTATTATTTTAATTTCACCAATGCTGGGTTAAGCACTGCAAAATTACACTCCCTCATCCCTCCAGAGGCCACAAAACATCCTTTACTTCCCATGTAAATTGTAACCCCACCCTGTTACAGCTCAACATCCTTCAAGTTCACTGAGTTGAGGCCCCTATTAGTATGAACAATAAGACTTGAACTAAATACATGTTGACATACTTAGCACTCTGTAGAGTGTCCTTCTAAGCAATCATTAAGATAATTATGAGAGGAAAACTAAATAGCCCCTTTTCCCCTCTCTCCCCAAGTTCCTCATTGTGCTGTGATTTAAGTCTAGACGTCTGCATGTTAATTTCCTGCTGAGTTCTGGGTATTTTACAGCTTCTTAGGTGCTTCGGAGGCTTGGCTCAGTCTTAGTTGACCTGAGTGGAGTGAGTAAGATGGGGTCTGTATGATTGGCAGATCTGAAGATGGGAACCGAAAGCTTGATGAGAGAAAGGGTTAAGGTCACTTGCTTTAGCGTTTCAACTCTTTTCCCGATAAACTCTTTCCCGATTGTGGTGATGCATAAGCTCTTTGAAAAAGTTTAGCAGTCCCATTGTGATGTAGACTATTTTGGACATCGACATGCCATGAGGTTGGTTGAGGTAAATTGTACACTAGAAATGATTTTTTTCCCTTCCCCTTAAACTTATTGTAGTACTGTACCACCACTCAAATAACCCTAGCAATGCCCCAGCAACCACCCTGAACATACTAGAAACTGCCTTAAGTAGCCACAAAGTAACTAACACCCTGGAGACCCCCAGAACACTCCAGCAACTGTATCTCAATGTCTAAGTAACAACCCAGATAACTGCCTAGAATACCCTATAACAATACCTTGAGTTCTACCAGGGCAAGCACCACTCTCGTTTTCTTCAGAAACTTTCAAATTGTTTTATGTTATACAATATTCAACTCATTGTTATTTAGGCAACAACTTTTTCTTACAGTGTAATGGGTAAAATTTCTGGTAACACTTTAGAATACGGTTCCTATGAACTACTATTAACTAACAAGAAACTCTGGTTAACGAATTAGCAAGTAATAGAGAACAGATGAAAGTGGTACTTCACTAATAACTACTAGTTTTTTAATACTTACCAGAGAACTACTGAACAAGTTTATTAACAATCTAGCAACTATTATTAACTAAAAAGAAAATCTGATTATGAATTAGTAAATAATAGTGCACAGATTAAAATGTTACTATATACTTCTGTGGGAATTACTAATTATTTGGATCCGTATTATAAAGTGAAGATCATTGGAACTAACTAGTAGAGACTCAAGTGTTACAACATGATCTAGTTATGATTTGTGCAACCAAACACTAAAGTCATTTCAAGCGTTTGAGATTTTTGGTGAACTTTAGAATACTTTTAGAAAATTTCTTTAGTAACACTTCAGTACTAGTTAGTCTTCACTTTATAATACCAAATAATCAGTAATTCCCACAGAATTATGTATTAACACTTTCATCTGCGCACTATTACTTGCTAATTCGTTAATCAGAGTTTTTTTTAGGTAATGGTAGTTACTAGATTGTTAATAAACTTTTTCAGTAGTTCTCTGGGAAGCATTGAAAAAATATTAGTTATTGATTAGTTAATAGTGAAGTATCACTTTCATCTGTGCGCTAGTTCTTTAATCAGAGTTTCTTGTTAGTTGATAATAGTTACTATATTGTTAATATTGTGTTACTTATAGTGTAGTTATTCATTAACAAAGGAACTGTTTTCTAAAGTGTTACCAAATTTCTTAATGAAAAGTGCCCATAGGCTATTTTATCTAAACATTGCAGAAATATTTTATGGGCATGGAAATATAGCCTCTGCGTCTATAGATTTTTTTTAACTGTTAGACATGTTAATGTTTCATTGTCTGGTGAAACTGCTATTTCTATCTCAGCTGACTGGGATTACTGTTGAACTGCATCAGAACACATGACTGCTGTACAACAGAGTTAGCTTGAACTCATGTTGGGTATTAGCTGGAGTTGAAACACCACAGTCAAGTTCTTCTTCAAGACTTTATACTTATAAAAATGATTCTCTAAATGACTGTCGTGCAGTTAGCTTCTTTAACACGCGACAACGAGAAGCTTCCAACAAGTTCCAGGGTGTTAATCAAATAATTTAAGCTCCGAATGAATGATTAATATCTTGCAAAGACAAAAAATTTATGATTATAC
The DNA here is from genome assembly GCA_038021265.1 of Cyprinella venusta. Lineage (NCBI taxonomy): Eukaryota > Metazoa > Chordata > Actinopteri > Cypriniformes > Leuciscidae > Cyprinella > Cyprinella venusta. The sequence goes on from CM075871.1 coordinate 10,233,975, forward strand.
TTTTGCAAATGCTATTTATGGTGCAAAACATTTACAGCTCCATCAAAAACCTGCCATGCAAGCAGAGTCTACTAGTAAATAGAACCTGAAAGAGGAAGACAGACACTTCACGTCGCCTCAGGACGTTGTTGACAAGTTGCTCTAAAACATCTGTCATCATCTCGGTTCGCCCTTGGCTTGTTAATCGTCACTGTGGATCTCAGATATTGATGGGGTTGTGAGGATACAGAGCTGAGATGACCACTCACATGCCTTTACATGTCCGACAGAGACACAGACTGAGCTGTTATATGCTAAAAAAAGTTTTGATTCCACATTAGTCTTTTGTAATCGCCATCTTTACAAAGATGAATGAGTGTTCAGCTTTATAATCATTCCGTTTTACTTTAGCAATCCAAACCCTACGAAACAAGCTCATGGATTGATTACTCTCTGATTCAGAGTAAAACAGTCACAAGCATTTTTAAGCAAATGCTTTGAAAGGATTAATAGCCCATGGTTGTTCGCAGTCATGAGTGAGCTGGGAGCCAGCTGGACAAGGATGGCTTTTGGACTGCTTCAGGCCCACCCAGAAAATACAGAATGCTGGCTCGAACCCACTTTCTCTCTACTCCAACAAAAGAAAAAAAAAAAAAGAAAAAAAAAAACAGCTCATCTACTTTTCTAACTCCTGTTATTGCTGTTTTTTATTAAGATAGGTCACATAAGTCGAATGATTTCAATATCCATCCCTCATTGTGAACCTATTAGGATTCATTGAGCACTGTATACTGTGTCTATATGCTTCATCATGCAGTTCACACCAAGAAAAAAAAGAGAGGACAGCTAGGGAATATAGCAGATGTTACTTGTCATAATGCCTAATGGAATGATAAATTAACAAATAAAAATGAATGAGAGGACTTTTAAAGACAAAATCAAAAAGTAGACAGCTCACTTAACATGATACAAATATGAATTACGAGAAGGCATGTGGACGGATCCGTTTGTAAATCTTGTCAATCTTGAATTGCACAGAGGAGCCGTATAATGAGAATAACTCTTGAATGCAGTAAGTTGGGAAGGGATATCCTTCCAGCACAAATTCCACCGTGACATCCCTTGTTAATTGTTATCAATCAAACGTACACTTATCGGGACTAATGAGCAGAGGGCCAGAATCCTGCTGCCTAAAGTCCTTGAGCTTCTGTTGCACACACAATACATATACTGTCTGATTATTCAAGCGTAAGCACAGCAACTCTGGAGTCACAGAGACACAGTGTATTCATTACTCACCCCCACTGTGGACCTAAAAGTCTCACAGATGCCAACACTGCCTACACTAACAACAAAGGGCCAAAGATTACCATGGCATTACCATTTTCCCGATCAAATGTATGAACATGGTATGACATGGTATCATGCCATTTTTTTAACATGTACCATATAGTACTATGAAAATACCATGGTATATTATTATGGTTGGTACTAATCACTACCTTGATATCAAAATACTATGGTATATGAACATGACAATCATGCAGTTATCACATTAGATTTCATATTTGCACATGCATTTGAATTAATACGGAAAAATATATAGATAAAATACAAATATAAAAGAGAATTCCATTTTGAATTCCATTCAAAAAGTACCAAAAAAGTCACACTTTTGTAATGTCTTTTAATGTACTTTTTGTAATAGCTTAGTAATACCATATTTACCATGGTGCCATGCAAAAATCATAATAAATATGGTGAGTGAATAATTTCATTTAATACCAGTACGGTAGCCTAAATACCGGTAAGTTTTATGTTTATACTTTTTGAAACGTATTACATTTATCAAAATTAAAATACATTTATAATGTTACAAATGGTTTCTATTTCACATAAATGCAAAATATAACACAATTTCAACCAAAATTGTTGTTTTCACAATTGATATTTAAAAGAAATTTTTCTTGAGCACTAAATCATCATATTAGAATGATTTCTGAAGGATCATGTGACTCTGAAGACTGGAGTAATGATGCTGAAAATTCAGCTTTGCCATCACAGGAATAAATTACATTTTAAAGTATAAAAGAGTTATTTTAACTTTATTTCACAATATTAAAATTGTTTCTGTATTTTGATCAAATAAATGCAGCCTTGATGAGCATAAGAGGTGTCTAGTGTCAAAGTCAAGTGTGTACACACACACACACACACACACACACACAGACACACACACACACCTTACCTTTTGGTTGAGTCCCCTCTTCCTGATCATGCGTGCATTCCCTGAATCAGATGCCAACAGCAGAAAGAAATAGATCAGCACAACTGGCACAAACCCAGTCCGGATCTGACAGCCCGGCATGGTCCCGCTCTTTCAGCCTGACGCTCCTTCTTCTCTCCCAGTAATCCTCAGACTTTTGAAGTTGCTCCCACCGTTCAAAACTTTCTTGTTGGACGTGTTTATGTTGTGACTTCCTCCAGCATTTATGTGTTTAAGGTCTCTGTCCTGTTGTGGTTACATAAATTCTTCCACAGGAAAGTTTAGTGCCATGAAGAGGAAAAAAAAACCTGCAGAGAATGAACACAAAGAACAACACAGCAGGAGTGAGTGAAGGAGAAGTCAAAGAAAAAGAAAAAGAGACAGCTGTCTGTGAAGCGGTTATTCTGAGGAGAGGGTTAAATGTGTCTACTGACACGAAAAGCACATGGTTACTCCGAGAGAGGGAGGGAATGAGAAAGAGAGGCAGGGCGAAAAGACAAGAGTTTTTTTCTTAGACTTCCTTTGCAGGCATCTTTATTAATGTCATTTTATGAGTTTTCAGGCCTGATACACAAACTTGTGCAAAATACTTAACATACAAAATATTCAACAAAGCAAAAGTACAGTAGAAAATCTCATCCTTCACATATTTACTTTTGTCTTAAGGAAATGTTTTTCCATTATACTGGAATGTGTGTGTATACTGTGAGTGTGTGTGTGTGTGTGTGTGTGTGTGTGTGTGGATGTGTTCATTTCCATGGGATAAAACAGAATGGGTAGACAAGCAGAAAGAATGAAAGCATGTGGTGAATTCTGAGGAAGGGGCCACTAGTCTTTGAAATTTCACGTTCCCTCCTAAACTAGGACATCCCGCCTCCTGCCCCACACTCTCTGTACGCATGTGTACCCCTGCTAAAGGGGATGAGGGGAAAAAAACGAAGGAATGCCAAGTCCATTTTAACCTTTAACACTACTGCTTTTACTGGATGCAGATACTTGTGTGATTATTTTAGGGTTTAGAAGATATATATGCTTACAGAATATTTCCAAAGTGAAAGAAAATGATTCCAGAAATGGTATTATATCCCAGGTAATCTATAAAAAAAAAAAAAAAAAAAAAAAAAAAAAAAAAAAAAATCACAACATGTTTTTTTTTTTATGTCATGTCTTAAATTTTAGGTATATGTAGTTATATTAAATGAATGCAACAGTTAGTACAAGTTTTATTATAAGTGTTATTAGTCTAGTCAAGTATGAACTTTAGATTAGAGTTATTAACTTTAGCTAGAGTTATTAAGCTATAAAGCAATTTAATTACTTGAACTTTCATTAAATACATTAATTTAAAAATCATTAGTCTTTTTTATTGGTCTGAATGCTTAATTTTATATTTGAAATTTGCGATAACTTGATTTACTTTCATTTTAGATCACCTTTTTTTTAAATCAATTAATGAACAAATTAATCTCCAACCCCCACATAAAATAAATGGAATATTTTATGTTTTTAAATATTCCATTTACAATTATTGGCTATGGTTCAGTCCTTTACAGTCAAATTCATATAAACTTGAAGGATTAATGAATAACAAACGTAAGAAATAATGACTTGTGAAAAAAGATCTGCATAAAAACACCTGCATGGCATGACTACAACAAGTGAAGTGAATGCACATGTGTCATCTGATGCGCAGCTGTTCTGATTCTTTTGATCTCTGATTTTTGTAAAGCTTTGATACAATCAAAGTTTTTTTTGTCTCCAACCCACGATCAGCAAAGATCAGTCTGGGAACAGAGCATGTTTATAATGATCATAGACTATAGATCTGATGCCCTCTTTCTAAGCATCTGTCGAGTAAACAATAAGCACGTGGCGGTAAAATTCAAGCTGTTGTGTGAGAAAAACCTATAAGCAGTTTTATGTACTTTAAAGCTACACTGTGTGATTTTTACTCCCATCTAGCGGTGAAAAGGTATATGACCATCCAGTGAATATTAGTTTCTGTTCCTCTCAATTGTGATTTCGTTTTAACTCCTACGGTGGCAAATGTAGTCCAAGATTAACATTGCTTCCAGTTGGACCTCGTCCATGAGTGTTAACTCAAACGTAAACGCGAAAGGCGAAGCTTGAATTAACGGGTATGTCCCTCTTTGGCTAATGTACTTTCAAGATGGAGGGTCAACATGGCGACCGACATTAGAACCCCTTACCCGTATGTATTTTCAATGGCATATTATACACTCACGAGAATACTTTATTACTTGAACGAAGTAAATATATATTAATGAGCAAATATATTTTTGAAAGAACTAAGTGTTAGCTAAGAATAAACTAAAATAGTTACACAGTGTAGCTTTAATGTTGCTCATACTGCAAACTTCCAATGTTCGTGGGGTTGTTTTGTTCTTTTACTATCTGTACATGATTGGTGTATTGTGGAAATGAGCTTTCATGATTTACATGTGGATGAAAGAAAACAGGGGCCTGACCTCACTGTGCCCCGAAAAGAAAGAAGATAAATCTGGAAGAATATGCTATTCTTTTTCTCCCTTTTTACGTCTCTCCCTTTGAAACAAATACCTTTGATTCTTGCATGTAGGTGCATGTAAGTGATGTGGGCTTGAGTGTGTGTGTGTGTGTTGTCAGGCACTTGTAGACACTTGAATGTTACACAACTCTCTAACAGAGTCATCCTAATTTAATATTTTCTCAAGTATTTCAAAAACTGTATTTTCTATCATATCTCCATTAGGACCTCCATCAGTCTGTTCTCATAGGAGTTCATTCCAAACTTTCTACAGCTGTTCCTTTCACTCCTGTTTAGGACAGCCCCTCTCATTTGTCCCCATTAAAGGCCCACCCAACAACTGAGAATGGCAGAAAGAGAGAGTTAGAGAGAGGTAAAGGAAAGAACTAAACCTCTTGGGTATTATCCTGTATAATCCCTCAAGCTTTCCCGATTTTTCTTCTCCAACTTTGATTTCTTGCTGCTTTGAAGTTCACTCTCTGTAAGCAGTATGCCTCCCTTTGTCTGGCCTCACTGCATAGTACAACTGTTTCATTCATAATACATAATATAACTTTCTATGAAACTTGAACTTCAAACGCTGAAGGTTGATAAAGCATAATCATTAAAATTAGACACAGTGGCCACAAAAGCCAAACTTAAAGGATAGTTCACCCAAAAATTATTTTATCATTCACTCATCCTCATGTATGACATTCTTTCCTCTGTGGAACATAAAATAAGGCATTTGGGAAATGTTATTTTTTTTCCACATAATTCAATGGTCACCAAAATTAATTAATTTCCTCAAAATATCTGCTTTTTTATTGCTTTTTTATGTTCTACAGAATAAAGTAAGTTGTAGGTATTCAACCGCATGAGGGTGAGTAAATAATGACAGAATTTTCCAATCACTTTAAAATGTATGAATGGATTTGTGTTAATATACAAAACACAAAGAATTCATTACCCTTACTTAATTTAATAGAATTTTTACACGCAATTTAATTTAGTTAATTAAAAACAAATCCGTTTAGTTGGGTCAACAATTTTGTTGATTTAGGTGAAATTAATAATAACTTAACATATTACATTTATCAAAACAGTTTATTTTAATGTTGATTTAAGCTAAAAAAAAGAATATTACAGAGGTTTAACTAATTTTCTTATGTCAAATTTTGTTCATCATTATACACAATAATATATATATATATATATATATATATATATATATATATATATATATATATATAATGAAACTATATAACTATATAATGAAACACTTTAAATTTGAGGTGGATTGAAAAAATTGAAATTAAGTCCATGTTACCTTTAATTAATTTAACTGAAAAGGCAGAACTAAATTTGCATTTGTAAGAATGGCATAAGAATTAGGAGATATGTTTTTTTTTTCACCTACTGTGTACAGAAAGAGCACAGCCTGTCCATTTTTAGTGCAGTATGATTTCATTAAAGTATTGTAAGCCTAAGTCGATCTTAAAAACCACTGGCTTATGATGCTTTGGGGAAATACAGCCCTGTGTCTGTGTTTGCTCAGTCTGTAGTCTTTGCCTCTTCTAGTTTCTTACTTTCCAAAGACTTGGTCACATATTCTGATACTTTTTAATTTTCTGTTCAGAGACAGGCAGAATTCCAATTTGTTGTAATTTCTGTCCAATTTCTCAGGTATTTTCCTTTTGTCTTTGATATTAGATTCAGTCTTATTCAGTTTTCATCCTGAGGCTTCACTGAACGTTTCCATCAAGCAAGGTCACACATGCTTCATTCTAAAAGGCTGTTTCTTGGATTGCTGCCGAACCTGGACTATTTGAGGGTCAAAGTGAAGAGGCATGGATTTACGGGAGGTAGATATGTCTGGAGAAGCGGATCTGGGATCTGTTATTCCACTTTACTCCATCAACTGTTTCCAATTACAGACTTCAAAGGACTCATCGCCTCAACTGTGTTTTAAAAAAAAGGATTGCTCAGGTCACAGGAAAACAGCAAGAGTCCTATCTCTCAGTAGAGCATTATTTCGTCTTCTCGTTGGGATTTACTAATGGGATCCAGTGTCAAAAACTATATCCAGCAAAACGGCCTATTCCTACTTGAAGATATAAACCCACAGTGAATGTACAGTGAAATGTCAATATTATAAAGAAAGGTAAAATGATAAGATCAGTGTTTTTATTTGTTAATTCAAAATATTAAAGTTACACTAGTTTTTCAACCTTCCTAATATATTTCTAAGACCCTTGTGATGGTACATCAACTTACAATAGGTTAAATGGCACGTCTGCCATAGATGAAGGACTGACTTTTTTCATTTGAATAAATGCAAGGTGGGTTATGAGTACATTTTAGATATCATTGACCACTTCACCCGTTTTGCACAGGCCTATGCCACAACCTCAATATCAGCAAAAACAGTGGCTGATCCTCTATTCAATGATTTCACCCTCAAGTTTGGTTTTCCATCCAGAATTCACCATGAGCAAGAAGGGGAATTTGAAAATCAGCTCACCTCACCCAACTCAGAAAGTATAGTGGTGTCGCCGGCTCAATCTGTTCCCAGGAAGCAAGGTCCTCGTGAAAAACTTGACTCTAAGAGGTGGGACCGGGAAACTGCGCAATTACTGGGAGGATGAAGTTCACATTGTCACATGCTAGGTACCAGATGATGCACCAATCTACGAAGTAAAATCTGAGAGAAAAGCAGAGTAAAGGTAGATCAAGAGTTTTACATCAAAGTATCGAACCAAAGTGAGAACATCAGCTGAGAAACAGTAGAACTCAGCCCACCATGGAAAGAGAATATGAGCCAGAGTACGTTAATGAAAGTGAAGAGGATGAGTATTACTTCAGAGTGGAGATGAGACCACAAGAAAGCAGTGATCTAGGAAACAGGGATCTGTTAACTTCATTTTCTTGTTTATTGACAGTACTACACAGACATCCATAGACGGTAAAAGAAATGGACACAGCGACCCCATAGACTTCAACAGAGAAAAGTGAAGTCAATTAGAAGCACCCACTTCCTGATTGCCACGCTTCTAATTGTGCTTCTCCCTTGCCTCCACGTCCCCCCGATTGCGGGCGAGCTTACTTCTGTCTACACGGTAATTTCTTTACTGTGCGACAGAGAGTCGGGTGTTATGACGCAATCGTTAGCCTATTTTAACAAAAACTGCTTCTACGGGGCCATAACATACAATGTAATGGAGTCTTTTATACATGATCGTGTTTCTTTGGAAATAAACAATGGACAAATGGAGTTTTTAAACGCCTCAGATGTAAAAAGTTATTCGCTGCCAGAATGAATGGGAGTCAATAGAATGTCAACAGCAGGTAAAGGCTTGTTAGGTAATGGCGCCCCCCAGAGAGACTTCAGTTTCCGGCTGGTTCATTACCCCCTTGCAGTCATCCCAAGTCTCACGGAAGTTCTGGGAGTCTCCCGCATATTGATAGCGTCTCTCTGATGCCTGCAAATTAGTTCAAATCTCCTGTAATCTAGAGACCGCATGCACAGCAGAGAGAAAGAGAGCAAGAGACCTTGCAAGTGTGCCTCATAACAGCTAGTCAACCCCCCTGTGAGCAATCCAGTCACCAAGATATACCTCCCTGAATCGACTTCTTGCAGGTTGGGATGTCTGCTATTGTTCATTCCAACGCCAGTGCTGGATAAACAGAGAGTGTGCGCGTGTATGCGACAGTAGGCTGCGGTAGGCAAAATTATTTACGACAGCGGTAATGGACAATTCAGCTTCCAACCTGTAGGGCGACCGCAGAGGAAAAGTTACTTAGTGTTGCTTTAAAAACCATTCTTTGGTATTTGAAATAAAGCCAAAATAAAATAGAATACAAATATGAGATAACAACCAAAGTAAAACTAAAAACAATCAACAAACGTACAAAACTAAATAACTAAAACTAAAAATATAAAAATAAAAGCTCATTCAAAATACTATATTACTTAATTTGACGATTCTGATAAACTTATACACAACTTATACTTTCATTATTAAAACTAAAATTAAGTCAATTGAGTGGCGTGTGCATGTATTTGGTTTACTATAGGTACTCATGTGTTAAATTAAAGGGAAATGAGGGAATATAAAATAAAACAAAATATTTGAATATTACGGAAAGTGCAAACAGTGAGCCTGTGTGTGTAAACAGACTAAAAAGTCTTCAAGAACGTTTTCATTCGTATGTCGTTGAACTCTCATTTTGTCTAGAGCCTAATGTTTGCTTTCTCAGATTCATGCTAACAAGCATAATGAAATTTATGTCTGTTATTTAAAAAAAAAAATCCAATTTGGAAAGGAACTTATCTGCGATACACACAGACAGCATACAGAAAACACATCAAAGTGCAGATGTTAGGAAAAGATTATTGTGAAGCAAAACAAATGCTTTGATATGTTGTAAAGATGGTTCAGCTTTGAACGGTTGCCGTTTCATCACACTGTATAAACAGCAAAGATCTAGACAGTACTGTCTACCGTGTGGTTTTCTTCAGCAGGATGTGCCTCTGTTTTAGTCTATGCTTTCATGTTTATCCCATATAAATTCAAGATTAAAGTATTTTAAAGCTTTTGCAAAAAAAAAAAAAAAAAAACACACTTTAATGTACTGTTTTACCCTGTTTTAACCACACCTATGAATAATGAAGCTACTTCAGACCAACCCCTTTTAGATTTGCGCCGAGCACAAGAGCGATTTATCCCACTGGTTACATAGCAACTGCGCTGAGATCCACCCACAAAGTTACTTGCACTTTGCGCTTGATAGGTTTTAGATAGTTAGAATAGGGCCCCTGGACATTATTTTCATTAGAGTTAAAAGGAATAGTCAAACATTCACATATATTTAATGATGATATCATTCAAAAACCTTTTCATTTATGGAGTCAGATGAAATAACGAGTTAATACATACGATAAAATGTATTGCATTTAATTTTTAAATAAATGCAACTCTAATGACTTTAACTCTAATGAAAATGATTTCCCCTTTGCCATGAGAAAAGACGGAACACATGCGAGACCTTTACCTCGAATCAAATAGCACCATTGGATCAAATTAGACGGTCTAACAGTAGCTAAACCCTGAGTCAGCTTCCATTAGTCCATTAAGGCAGTGTCCATTTTCCAGACTTACTGGAGCAATAGATCTGATGAAATATTGCTTGCAATTGCATCATTATAGAACTACATGAGAAGATTTCCCAGAATGTTTCACTTAGGTGAGAAAGGTCTGTTCACTTTTCCTTCTGTAAGGGATCCACTGGAGGCAAGTGTAGATGAGAACCCAAGTGCAGTTTATCACAAAAAAAAATTAAACATGAATTAAAAACATGGCGTGGCATGAAAAACAAGGACATGAACTTACACAACAGAAGTCACAGTGAAACAAAACTTTGCAAGACACATGGCAAACATGAGGGCATGAATACAGATGACAAGGGACACCTGTGAACAATGAACAGACGATTAACCAATGACAAGACACATGGCAGGATCACATGTCAAACAGGGAATCACATGACAGACATGGAACATGAACAAACCAAAACATGACAAGGGTGGCTCAAAGGGTGGCTTTGAGAAAAAACATTCAAGGAGGGTGGTGGAGCGGAGGCGGTCTTGGGGGAGTATGGTGGGCCATGCCCGTGTAGGAGGGCAGGACATGGTATGTGGTAAGGCGTGGGCAGACCTGGGCCGTGGCACGGCGCAGGTGGACCTGGTTAGTGACATGGTATGAGTGGACCTAGTTTGTGACATTGTGTGGGCGGATCTGGGCCATGGAGCGTAGGTGGAGCCGGCAGTGCAGGAAGCCAGGATGGACCTGACAGTTCAAGGTGCCAGGGCAGCGAAGCCTCCATGGTCCTATCAATGGACCAACTGCCCCTTTAAGGCTCAGGCTGTATATGGTGATGGCCATCTTGAGAAGAGACTCTGACATGGTGGCAGCCATCTTGGAACGAGACTCTGGCGTGGTGGCAGCCAACTGGACTAAAGACACAGGCATCACAGACATGGCATTAACAGTTTCTAGCGTGGTGGCGGCCAACTGGACTAAAGAGACAGAGATATCGCAGACATGGCGTGAACAGTTTCTGGCATAGTGGCAGCCAACTGGACTAAAGACAAAGGCATCGCAGACATGGCGTGATCAGTTTCTGGCTGGGCAGGCATGACGTGACGCTCAGACTCGGCAGGCCTGAAGTGAAGAAGCTCTGGCTGGGCAGGCATAACATGAACAGTCTCTGACTGGACAGGCATGACGTGAGGAAGCTCGGGCTAGTTACAGACTTAGTAGACTTCTGTCCCCAGCCACTATACCGTAAATTGTGCACATTTAAACTCGCAATTGAATTTATAATTGGACTAAAGACACAGCCTCCTATCAGCAGTAATAGGAGGAGGTCTCCTCCTATTACTGCTGATGCTATGACTGTTTGAAATGATCCTGATAACAATAATTGTAATGTAGTGAGGGGTTTAACAACTGCTAGAATGGAATATGAACGCCGAGTCGGAAATTTTGATGTTTTTCCCCCAACTGAAAAAGTGTGATTCTTGTGGCAAAAACCTTTTCAGCTCGTCTCATTAGCTTACAGTATGTCTAAGCTCGTCTTACTCGGATTACTGGTCCATTTCACTAGGAGGCATGTCAGGAAACCCGTTTTCTAAGTTAGACCTGCTTTTAAGAGGCAGAGAAATTCCAGCGCAAGAGGCGCGCTTTCACTGGCTTTTCTGTACATAACGCAGGAGACATAATTAGGTGCAATTTACGCTTTCCCTCCCATCTCTTTGTGTGACACTACCACTTTCCCCTTGACTATCCCATGAATGACACTAAAAGCGCATTTTGCCATTTTCAGTTCCCATGACAGACTGCGCTCTCATCTCGGTGCATCCCGTTCGTACATACCTCGCCATGGTTTTATGTGCAATGTGCGAAAAGAAATGCGCCTGAAGTGGGCACAAAAGTGTTAGTACATGTGGCCCTCAGACTTGGCAGTCATGACTTGAAGAGACTCGGACTTGAAACAAACAAGAAACATGGCATGGCATGGAAAAACAAAAAATCAAGGACATGAACTTACACAACAGAGGACCAAGACAAATGGCACACATGAGGGCATAAATACACAGAATAATGACAAGGGACACTTGTGAACAATGAACAGACGATTAACCAATGACAAGACACATGGCAGAATCACATGACAAACAAGAAATCACATGACAGACGTGGATTATGACATGAAAAAAACAAAATGTGACACCTTCATAGAATGGACAGATCAGATCAGTTTACACCATCACTTTCAGATCTGTAATCATAATCTCTGGTTAACTGCAAAGTGTGGTGAAACATGAATGCATCAAAATCCTGTGTCCACCGTAGTAACATTATACTGCAAAAAAAGTGACCCTAAATGCACATTTCTCTAGAGCCTCCTCTTACTAACTTCTTCCAAAGTTGGAATTCTTGTTTTCAAATCTGATCCTCGCATCCTTTCCCGTTGTCCAAGTTGATATCTTTTCCCTTTTCCATCCATTTTTTGTTCATCTGATGTAATACAAGCAAAAACAAGGCAGAGACGAGAAGAGCCACGCCTGCCATCAGGAAACCAGCACCATAGTCACTCATTTTGTCTATGAAGATTCCTGTAGAAACAGTAGAAGAAATTATTTCATCATTGTCATTAGTTTCACTTAGCATGAGTAAATAAATGCACAAAATAAAGCTTAAAAATAACAAAAAAATATGAAATATAACAGTAATAATAATAAAAACCTAGATATGTAATATCTAATGTTTTCTTTTTTAATAATGAGGAAAAAGTGCACTCAGAACTGTCATCCATCCATCCATCCATCCTATTTGCCCTTTTTTACCATTAAAGGCAGAGACATGAAAAAGAAATCCAGACCAAACCCAAATTTCAGTTTGTGTAATTTTAGGCAGTCAGACCAAAATAGATTCTTAAAATTGTTATACACGAAAAATCTCAGTAGATATTGTTTTTGAATGCACGTGAACATCTTAATAAAAAAATAACATACATTATATGTATAAAAAAATCTCATAAACAATTAAAAATTATACAAAACATGTTATCTCTAATGGCTTCCTTTTATAAAAGGTAAGTGATACTGATAAGTGATATAATAAATGTCAAATCACATTTTGTTTTCCTTTAATACTGAAATCAAAGCTATTAGTTTGCAATTAAAACACATACTTGCCCATAGAAATCTCACCTCGACCAATTCTAGGCTGTTGTAGGTGGTTGCAAGGGCATATGAGGGTATAGGAGGTTGCTTGGGCACAATAGCTTGCCTAAGCACCACTAATTAGCCTGCAGTTGTTCGTTCATCATCCCACCTCCTGTTTTTTATGCCCAACCTGCTTTCTGAATGCACATTTCCCTGTACATTATTTTAAACGATCAATCAATTAAGCACCAAGGAACAGAGCCCCAATGAAATCAGTGATGCAGTGATTATTTGAGTCATCTTTTATAATGCCACAGTAAAGGAGTTTTCCAACCCGATTAAAAGTCACTGAGAATAACTGCAGCAGAGCTAATTTATGGTGTAATTACACTGCTAGTTATGGAGCGGCAGACACTTCTAAACTGTAGTGCCTAAAAAAGCGTTTCTCTCCTCCCAACCATTAGTCTGTGCTCTATTTAATGGACAAAAAACCCAAGAGATTCATATAAGGTACATTAGTCTTCCAGTATACAGATATGGACATGGTTTTGGCAGTTGATCCCTCTAAATGGACAGATGAGGCTTTTCTGAATGATTTAGTGTTGAACTACCTAGAGGTTTTTGGCTGTACAGGGGAGAACTCTTCCAACTTGTGCTATGTTTTGGCAGATGTTCTGAAGTGAAAAACGTTGGGTAAGGGCAAAATGTCATTATTTCCACATTACAATACCATCTATTTGAAGCTGCCCTATCAGAGCTTATCATCTGGTAATCAATTACAGCTATTATAGTATTGTTGTTCTTGGCTGGTAGATTGTTTGTTGATTCTTTGGCCACTTTTGTAGTTCCGCTGATGTATTGTTGCACTACCGTTTGTGATGTGTTCTGAGCAGAGGGCACAGAAAAAAATTACAGCCAATGAAACCAAATGAATGGTTTAAGATTTGTTCAGGGCAGTGGCTTGCTATTTAAAGGGGAAAAGCAATTTATGTAGTGACCAATAATCCATGAAATTAACACAATAGCCGAGCTCATTTCTTTGAAAGGCGATGTTTTATGAGAAGATAACGCAGTATTACTGTATACCGAATCCTGTCAGGCATTAATGAGAAAACTCATCAAAGAAATATGATGAGGGAAGGGAATGCATTAGGAAGACTGATAAAGTGCTTTTTAAACAATAAAACAGGACTGTGTTTGCACAATGTTAGACTATAGAGTAACTTCTATAGAGTAAAGTCATTTGTAGGTAGATGTCATAATAACTTACTCAACATATAAATAAATCTCAAATTTATCACAAATATAATACAACAAACTTTTTTTTCCTAATTTGTCCATTTAGAGGGATCAACTGCCAAAACCATGTCCATATCTGTATACTGGAAGACTAAAATAAATAAATAAACAAACAAACAAATAAATAAATGTATGTATATATATATATATATATATATATATATATATATATATATATTGTTGATTGTTTATAAATCAAAAATATAATATAACCATTATAATTAATTATAATAATTATTAATAACAATTAATAACACATAATTTTAATTATATATTACATTATATTTGTGATTTATTTAAATTACACAATCAACTAATACAAAATCACAGATATAATATAATAAAATAAAATCAATTACACAATATAAAAAATATATTATTAATTAATTAACATAAAAATACTTTTATATTTTTGTTCTAAATATTTTGTGATGTGTCTTACAAATATATATCAAACAAAAGGCAGTCCATATACAGTATATATACAGTACTGTATATATATATATACACACACACTCTCACACACACACACATATAAGGTGTATAGATATTTAAATTATTTAAAAACAAACTGAAACTTTACTAAATGATATGTCACTGCTCAGGATAGTCATTATTGGTCAAATTACTTTTAAACATCTCACCTGCCAAAGGTGGTCCAAGAAGGCCACCACTGCTGCGGATGAGCATGAAGAACCCCAGAGCACTCCCTAGCCTCTCCACCCCCACCACTTCCGCCAGTACCGTGATGTGAATGGCTACGGTCGCGCCGAACACCAGTCCGTAACCCGCACTGAACAGCGCTAGCTGGGTGAAAGTGGTAGCTAGAGGGCAGAGCAACAGAACAATGCCCAATAGAATCACTGTGACAGTCAGCTGATGGACTGTCTTTACCAGCCGCAGATTAGCCACCCACCCGAAGAGCAACCGTCCTAACAGGTCCAGCACTGCAGAGATGGACATGAGAGAGGCTGCCTGATACTCCTCCACTCCTCGACTGCGGGCATACGGAACCAGAAAGAGAGCTGGAGCGAAGAAGCCAAGAGCAGCAAAGACACCAAACATTGAGTAGACCATGAAGCGAGCATTAACAATAAGCGTGTAGTCCATGTAACTTAGGATTTTGACCTTCAGTGGATCTGATTTTTTCGAGTCTGAACTGTTTTTTGAACTTTTCAAATCTGTGTGAGTTTGCGATAAAAGTTCCAGCTCATTATTGTCATTCTCTACCAGCTCTTTAGAAGGAATGTGTCTGTTGAGTGGTCTTAGAAGAGCTCCGCACAAACACAAGTTGAGCTGCAGAGCTCCCAGGATCAGCATCGCTCCCCTCCAGGAATACTGATCCACCATGAACTGGAAGGATGGGGTCAGGATGAAAGTGAGGATGCACTCTCCTGCGCTGGCCAGAGCATTGGCCACCGGCCGTCGCTTTTCAAAGTACCAGCCCAGCATGGTGACAGTAGGGGTCCAGGTCAGGGCGTAGCCTAATCCTGTAGAGGACAAAACGAAAAGGACATGCAGAGTAAGCATTTTTTTTCTTTGACAAGTCATTCATTTTGTAGGGTAGAATGTTGTTTAAATGTCACTGGGTAAATGGACAGCAGTATTGCAAGGTTATGAGTAGGCCTATTACACATTTATTTTTTAAGTACAGTATTTATATATTTTGAATTGTCCAATTTTGTCAAAATATTTTGCTCAAATGATCTTTGGTCTGAGCCGCCGAAACGAAACGGTTGGCGAAATCGGTAAGCTTCATCAGAATGATGTTCTGAGGGTCCATGCCAAAGTTGGGAACAGCGCCACTTACAGGTCATGAGATGTGAATAATGGCTACTTTGGCTAATAACTTTTGAACAGTTTGTCAGAAAATCATAAATGTGTATAAAAAGGTATTTATGGATTCCTTGTGTCATACTGAATCCATGGTTACCGAATTTTTCAGGATTGGATGTACCACATGTCCGCCATTTTGAATTCTGTCATAATTGCCATATCTTTTAAACTATTTGACATATCTTCACAAAATTTGGTAGGGTCTGCAGAGTGATTTACTATGGTTTGAGCTCATCAATTTAATGGTGTTTACGCCATTATTTACCACCCCAAAAAAGCATGTCTTAAACCAAACGCTACCTGGTAGGTTACGTTGGTCATTATGGAAATGATCTGACTGCATTTGTTCTTTAATTTGCACGTCGTCAGTAGAATATGCAAACAACTTTCCACTTCATAACCGCAGTGATGGGTAGGTATAGGATCGGGGCTAGGGGTAGGTCATTCGTATGAATTAATACGAATTGGGCAACTCGTAAAATATGTATGATTTAGCAAATATCTTACACATTTGTGCGAGTGAGGTTGTATGAATTTGTACGAATTAGCCACCTTGTAAAATACGCTGTTTTGGAATTACGCTAATTTTCCCTGTTTAGTAAATCTGGCCCTTAGTGTTTTATTAATCTGACAAAACCAGTACATTTAAATAATAATAATAAACAGTAAAGAGAGTTATAATTGATATTAATTTATATAATTATAAATTATGCATAATCAGTGTCTAATATTTAAATAATAATTAGGATTTAATTTAACTGATTAATAAAAAAGAATAAAGCAAACCAAAATCAAAATAATTGTACATAAAATATATGTTAATACTAAAAGAAAGTGGTAATTAATGAATTTAACAAAATGAATAACTTACTCAAGCAAGTAATAAAGAATCGTAAATTAAAGAGAAATAGTGATAATGAACAAAATATATTTTCATCGTTTTTACTGTAAAACTCTAAAGCCTAGTAGACAAAATGTTCTTCTTTCATCCTTTCTTTGCTCCAACAACTTTCCTGTCTCATCAAATGCTTTCCCCTCTCCCATACAGCTGCTATAATTGGCTTATGACCTTTTCAAGTTGTGAATCAACGATGAAACAGGGGAAGCGTGAATGTGTGCGTGCAGGAGCTCAGCCATATGCTCTACTCCTGGCTGTGCTTTTACCTGTAAAGAACCCCACAGTGATGTACAGCTGTAGCATATCCTGGGCATACGACCCGGCCACCATCCCAATGCTGCTCAGCAGACCCCCCGCCATGACCACTGGCCGATGGCCGAAGTACGCGCTCAATGCAGAGCCTACAGGGGCTGAATCACAGAACAAGCACACAGTTTTGACATACTGTACCGCCAGTAGCCAAGTGCTCTGTCAGCCCATGTGAAGCTATCATTCTGGGAGACAGAGAAATGGAGGGTAACACAAACTCATATTTCTAGTCTCCTGCTCTGTAAGATATATTTCAGTCTCACAATGTTTAAAGGTCTGATGGTGCTAGAGAACATGAATGTGTCTCTAACAAAAATTAAAAGATGGCATGCATCTTAATCACACATTAGATCAACAGAAAAGATCAAGTGTGACAAAGCTTTTACCACATATTCATTTTGACATTTACAAACAAATAAACATCAGTACATGTCTGCAGTTAGGAATTGAAAGGCAAAGGTTACTGAGAGTGTAAGTGAAGGGAGCCCCCTGCTGGTTGAAACTGAACCTGGTACATACCCCCAAAATGTACTGTTGCCACAGAGATGGATGTGATCCATGAGCTTGTAGTCGCTGTGGTTGCAAAGTAGTACTGGATCTCTACGAAGAACACACCAAAGGACTTGATTACACCGAATGTCAGTCCAAAGACAAGGAAGGTGGAGAGCACAATGAACCAGCCATAGCCTCCATCCGGGGGACCTGCAGGCCGTGTTATTCTTCTCTTCCCTTGTGGTTCCATTGAAAGCTCAGAAGAAATGTTCATCATCTGCCATCTAAAAAAAGAAAAACACGTTTTCATAAAAATGGAAACGCATAAATCCACACTGCCCAGTCAGCACTGATCTTCTCTGAGCCCAGTAACACGAGACGAAAGTGATATAGTTCATCAATTATTATCTCTGTGTCAAAACAGCTGAAGAATGATTAACTACAACATGCCATAATCACATTGCACCAAACTGAACTAATGTTGAGTGCACATGTTTTTTTTTTTTGTATGAGGCAATGAATATGTAACCTCTGTCAATACCCCTACAAGAATAGTGAACACACTGTAAACCTGTGGCTGACCTGCACCCACAAACAGTGAGATAACTAGTTTTTCAGTTAATTCTTTTTTACTACCTGAAGAAATGGTTAGCATTCAGCCTTTAGCATCTGAAATATCAAAGCAGCTGACATATTTGTCCGGTTTAATAACCAATGTGTATTCCAGCAAAATGTTATCGCCCAGTACACAGAACATTCAACTCTCAATTGAGGTTTGCTTTCGGGGGCGAAGCTTACCAATATCGGGTTCTTCCATTCAACCTAGCCTTGTTACCCAAATGCATGGCTGCACCTCTGGCTCCGCTGCGACTCCAGGGCCATCCATATTTTGAATGATATGGCTGATTTGCTGATACTGGCCCAATCTCAAGAGCTTGCTCTTTGACATCGAGATGGATCCTTGCTCATCTTTGCTCTCTAGGGCTGAGACTCAATCCCAAGAAAAGCATTCTCTCTTTCTCTCAGAGGGTAACGTGCTTGGGGCTTAAACGGGACTCTGTCACAGTCAGGGGCATAACTGACTCCAGTTGGTGTCAAGACCAAATTAAACACCCTAAGCAACAGGCCCAAGGGATATGGTGAGGTCATCATCTCGATTGGCACTTCAATTGCCTCAAATTCATTGCAGTTTTTCTGGCCCTGAAGTACTTCCTCCACCAGCTAAGAGAATACTATGTTCTAGTCCGAATGGACAACAACGCTGGGGTGGTCTGCGTTCATGCTTTGGGCTTAGGGCAAGTTCCTGTCCTTCAGGGCGATTTAAATCCCCTGATATCTCAATGTGGGAGAAGGTCTACTGTCCAGACAGAGAAACTCCACCCCAAGTAGTGAAACAAATCTGGGAAAGATTTTACGAAGCGGAGGTGGACCATTAAATCTCCCCATCTCTGAAATGAGCCGTCACCTTTACCTCCAGCCATAGAGGGCGGTGTGGTCATGGAATACCTTAGAAAGGTTTTCACAAAAGGGGACTCTTATTAAACCTGAGCTAAAAAAAAACCCTCTTTATTTGCTTATGACTATAAACAAGACATCATGACTTTTGCGTAAACATACACGCCACTTTCAAGGTAAGTGGCGTGTTATCTATACGCATTTTGAGCTATCCGCATGTATGTCGCCATTAAATGTCCGAGTGATTCCGCGTGTATGTACACAGGCTTCCATTTTCTCTGTTGAAATCAATGGGGTCACTGTGTCCAATTCTGTTACTGTCTATGGTCATTCTGATCATCTTCCAGATAAGCGAGATGAGTTTTACAAACTGTGTTAAACTGTGTGTGGAAATATAGCTTTAAAAAGGTTTATTTCTACCTCTTAGCTCCTGGATGATAAAGGGCACAAGGTACCATTTTAATTTTATGTTGTATGCTAAATTTTGAGGGACTAAAGTGTTTGTTTCCTTCTGACACTGTTAGTGGGTCGTTGGCATAACTTATGCATGTGTGTAAATCAGTGATATGTTATTAGAGTGTATGTGATTGATTGTTACCGTCACATGACAGTGTAGTATTGCGTCCTTTTTCTTGACTTAAGATTGTTTGCAGGAAATTAGGCCTTTATTTGGCCCTTTCATATATTTTAGGGTTTTCTCTCTGAATTGATATTGTCAGCTGTACAAAATAATTCATAGTTTATTCAGTTGTGTCATTTAGTAGATATTTTCACTTTCTGCTGAAGGAGATACGCAACTGCTGTGGTCCTCACTTGGATGATCTCTGGACCTGAATATAAACAAG
Source organism: Cyprinella venusta (assembly GCA_038021265.1). Classification (NCBI taxonomy): domain Eukaryota; kingdom Metazoa; phylum Chordata; class Actinopteri; order Cypriniformes; family Leuciscidae; genus Cyprinella; species Cyprinella venusta. The sequence continues at coordinate 10,254,093 of CM075871.1, forward strand.
CTGTTTTGTTAATGAATTAACTTACCCTGGACAGAAATGTGTGTAGCACATCATTCTCTAGAGTGCATAATAACAAGATGTGCAGAAATAAATAATTAATAATTATAGACTAAATCACCTTCATATCCTACCCTACTTTTTTTAGATAGAATAGTAAAATACATTTTATTAAAGTTAGCAACCACACCAAGCAGAGGACCACAGCTTGTTTAATTAGATCATTTTAAACTTTCTTTTTGATAAATACGATGAGCCTTCTGGTGCATTCAGCATTGTAAAACATGTTTTGTTCGATATAAACGGAAAATGTGCTTCATGTGATAGCATCTAAATTAACTGGTTTATACAAGTCAAACATATTATTTATGACTGTAAAATCCTGAATATATTAGCCAACAACAGTAAAAAGTAATTTCTAAAGATCAGATAAAATAGAAATAGGTAACAACTGCATAAGAATTGTCAACTGCATAAGAATATAAGAAAAGTACAGACATCAGCTTTTTTTTGATATATTCCAATAGGATGTCACATAAATCCTTATTTTAAGACCCCAGAGTTCCTTTATAATAATGGGCTTTTGAAGATGAGATGGTCAAATCAACATTTGACCTCCAAGAATTTGTGCTGCTCGTAAGTTCAATACTCAGTAAAGAAATCTATACATAATATTATGCTGCCTAACTGTTTTGAAATAGGATTGTCCAAGGTCATCATATAGGATAATTTTTTTTGGGGGGAAAAAAAAATAAAAAAAATGAAAGTTTTTTTTTATCAAGATAAAAACCTGTAATCTTGGGCCTGAACTATTGACACTCAACTAAAATAAACAGTATTTTACCCTGAGAACCGAAAACAGTTCAGTAATAGCCTGAATCTCATCTCTCAGCCACTGCTCTAGAGTTCATTGATTAGCGGAGGTCATTTAAGCTTCCTCTGATGTTTGATCTTCACTGCTTGGAATGTTTTGAAAAACAAATTAAATGGAAGGAAAATTAAATAAGCTCAGGGGCCAATAAAAACTTGTTTAATTTGATGTCGTCTCCCCCTCTATGCATGTAAAGTAGGAAGACTTTCCTTAAAGGAAGGTTAAACTGTCAAATGTGCATAAAAACGGCCAACTTCAAATTCATTCAGCCGTAATTTTTGCCTCCTGGACAGGCACTTAGACACTATTAATGATAAAATATATGGCGAAATACTATGAAATACAGTGTGCATAAAACAGGATGGATAATAAAAACTTGACCAGACATGTTTGCTCATAACTATATAGAAGAATCAAATTGACATTGTTTGCACTACAATACCTGTTAAACATGTTGATGTGTGTGACAGATAATGTAGATTAAAATCAGGGCTTGACATGAACTTTTTTGCTCACCAGCTACCGTCTAATGGTTTTTCAAAGTTACTAGCCACTCAGCATTTTCAATGGTCACAATTTTTGATATTGATACTATGAGAAAAACTGCCATAGAGGGATTTTTAATATTATCTCATAATTTGGCAGCAGGTATATTAAGCTGATGTCACTTTAAGACCTGACTCACAGATTCATAACACTGTTACATATGTTTTTTGTCTCAACTGTAACATAACTGTTTATGTGAATACTTGCCAAGACGACAGTATTTTGACATTATTTTTGTTGAATGTTTAACTGCAATAAGCATCGAAAAAGGATTCAATTTAGTACTTAGGGCGGCATTATATGCGAGGACTTTGGGCGCGAGCACAACATCTGCGGGAATTAGTAAAATTATGCATAATGTGCGCAATCCAAAATTAGTTGACATGCAGCTGCAAAGTTACTTAGAGTTAGTAGAATGTCTAAAATATCAAAATAAAGTATGACCGATCCTGGTTAACTGTCTAGACATTGGGAAAAAAGATGAGAACTTCGGTTATTATGACATTGACACTAACATTATTGATTTCTACTAATGGTTAGAATTGAATTTATAATAGAATACTGAAAAGGAATACCTGCAGTGTAAAAGCATGAAAGCTTGATAATGTGAGTTATGAGTGAAAGTAATATTTATCTTGCATAGATAAAATGACACATTGGCTTGCATCCCTGTTTGCAATGCTTTTATCTACCAGAGCTAAACCTGATTTCAGCATTGAAAGTCTCAAAACACATGCCTACGAAATTGAACCGTCATAATAAACTGCAATGAGACAGTCTCATAATAATCAATTTTACATACTGTAGAAATAGTAATGGCTGACATAATAAAGACATAATTAGTCACTGACTCTTAAAATGAAAATTTTAAAGTCAATAGTAAGAATTTGTAATGTATGCTCACTAAGGCTGCATTTATTTGATCATTGTACAGCAAAAATATATTACAAATTTAAAATATTATTTTTTCTTGTGATGGCAAAGCTGAAGTTTCTGTAGCCATTACTCCAATCGTCAATGTCACATGATCCTTCAGAAATCATACTAATATGCTGATTTGGTGCTCAAGAAACATTTACTATCAATGTTGAAAACAGTACTGCTTAATATTTGTGTGCAAACTATATATAATATTTTAGGATTATAAGAACAGCATGTATATGAAATATATATCTTTTTAACATCATAAAAACATCAAAACTTTTGAATAATGTATTTCTAAATATAACTTCAGAAACTGATCATTTTGGTTGAACAGCACTGAAAGGTTAAGATAACGTACATCAGCTTTGGGGTTGAATGTTACATGTCCTGTTTAAAGCTCCATTGGTTGCATGTTCTCCATTCTTGGATGAAATCCAATTAAAAAGGACCAACTGTCAGCTAGTTAGTTATCGAATATGGTGCAGTGCCTGATTAGCTGTGATCTTTTACTCTCTGGACACGCATCAGACTACTCACGGTCAACAGACCTTTGCATCTTGTTTAATGATTCCATATTCCAGACATGAATCTGGACGTGTCGCATAATATGAAAACGACAAGTCTCTTAATTAGAATGATTTTCCACTTACTGGATATCACAGCATGGATGAAATAATGTAGATTAATCTCTGTTTGGGTACTGTGACCTGCAAGGTGTTAAACAGAAGGTGAGTATTAGCTGAGCAGAGGATCGTTCATCAAAATGAGGTCTTTATGTTCAGAATCCCTCTGATAGGATGTGTAAAGCTGGAAGAAAAGGAAGAGTGGGCTATTCTCTGAGAAAACAAATTGAATTAACAATTGAACTCACTATTGTGAAGTTAGTCTCACCATTTGAGACGCAAGTCTCCCATCAGTATCTTTCTCTCTTCCCCCTTTCCCCCTCTCTCTCATGCTCAAAATTCACCCATAAAATCTAAATGGTTTAACTTTAATGTGAATAATTATCATTGTATTATACATGTTTGTTATCATTTGAAATGTCGACAAATGATAACATGTCTCAAGAGGTAAACCAAAAGGTAATATGTTATTAAGAGTTTTAGGGATAACTTGAACACAAAGGGTGTGTCTTCCAGGCAAATGGCGTGAGACATTTTCTCACATTTAATGATGCTAATCATTAAAATCTTTTTTCATTTATGGAGTCAGATGAAATAATGAGTTAATTTGAAGAAAAAAAAAAAAAAGATTTCATTTACTCAAATTACTTTGCCACGTGGAAAGTAACACGCCGAGACCTTCACCCGTTCTATCAGAAAACCTCCACTGGGCTGATTGAGTTGAGCTTACTGTTGAAAATGTAAAGACACTACATGAAACCAATTAGATAATGTGGACGAACAGGATTAGATAGGTATTAGGTATTAATCCTCTGAATAGTTCAGACCAGTTGAGTTCTATGTTTTTACATTGTCATTGATAGAAGGGCATCCCATTCTGGCAGTTCTTTAACTCCAGTGGCTTTCACCCAAAAAGCACAGGTGTCTTTGCACTTGCCCAGATGGCTTTGTGGTTGATTACAAAACCTGAGTATCATGAAAAGACGAGAATCCAGCCACACAGGACATCTTTGGACCATAAAGATCATCTAAATCACAATTTTACTGAAATTGCTTTGTTAGATTACTATCTCGGAGACTCGGAAGCTTACGTTACAAGGCATATTCTTTCAGAATGAAGACAGAATGTACATCCTTTTTTTTCTTGGATACAAAGTTGCAAGGCAATTTTGGATATGAATCAATGTAATGTAAAATAAATTGAGGTGTTATTCTTCCAAGCAATGCTACTTTCTTTATTTTTGGATTAGCTGTCCTACCGGAGATCTTAAAATTAGTATGGAACGCATTATATAGCTTGGAGAAATATCACCAATCTAAGAAAAAAAACGGTTTAGAATAATGTAAAACTGGTTTAGATATGGTATTCTCTTTTTTATTTGCCAATTCAAATCATTAAAAAATAATTTCTGTTTGTTGGAGTTAGTTTTGATTTCAGAACTGAACTTAGAATTACTTTTAAATTGAACTCAATTCCTTAATTCAAATGGATTGTGAATAGAACTCCAAAATTGTTCAGTATTTCAATACTTTCCCCAAGACTGCTAATATACTGTTACTGCTTGAAATGGACTTGTCATTAAAAATAAAGTCGTTCAAGCTGTCTTCTAAAAAAATGATCAAATTAAAAAGAGATACAAAGACTGTTGAGCGTGTCCTAATAATTATATATATATATATATATATATATATATATATATATATATATATATATATATTATATGCATATGTGATTATGCTTCTAACACCGCTTCTGTTCTGTTGTTTTCATCTGTATAAGGTGTGACCCCTCTGTTATCGTCATGGTTATGTTTCCGTGTCTATGGTGACCATCTGTGCTCCTCAAGAGATTTGGTGTCACAGCACCAAAAACATCCCTTCCCCCTTATTTTAACAAAGCTAAGCTTTACACACTGATGGAAAAATAACAGACTTAAAGAGTGAGCAAAGTTCTGGGCTAACATGTCATATGTACAGTATAGGAAATATATGTCTTACCTGTAGCCCTCAGGTGTGTTGTAGCACTAAGCCAGTGGTCTGCTGTGATGATATCAAACCTCCATAGGTCAAACAAGATGGTGATAAAAGGGTGGAGCTTATGAAAATGCTGCAACACAGTCTCATGAAAGTGTGTATCTATACCACGAATGTCATTTCTCGTGCCATTTATACATCAAAATGTTTTTTGCGTACATACGCTACGCACCGAAAACCCCTTGGGTAGGTTAAGGGGGGAGGGGGTGGGGAGTGCATGCGTATTTCATGCCATAAAGTGCATATCATATGCATGCGAAAACTGCGTATATCATATAGACGCAAAAAAACTATTTTTTGGCGTATAAATGGCACGAGAAATAACATTCGTTGTATAGATAAGACAGAACACACAAGTTTGTGGGTTATTACATGGCTGTATATTCAGAATACATGTTTGTTTTGCATGCGAGTTACTTACGTCATTTATAATTCATGGCTTGAATTTATAATCTGATTAGAGGGTTTCTACATATTAAGTAAGTTTTGATGTTTACATGCATAAAACATTATACCCATCTCAGCAGCCAGACTCAAACTATATAGTTCTAATGGCTGTATAAATGCATTTATGCCATCTTTCTTTGTTTGTAATATGTAATATGAATTACATCATATGAAATTACTGTTCTTTGAAAAACTTTCTAGTGTACTAAAAAGTTAATGACTGACGTCACACAATTTGGTGTAAACAACACCAATTAAGGCTCAGTCTTATTAAACATAGCTTTTACTTTGGTCTTATTTCAGACTTTGCAATAGCAGCACATGTGTGTATTTCGATGTCTCAAAAGAGACTAACAAAACTAACAAACAGAAAAACAATCCTAGTGCCCACCATCAGACCAGTGTTTGTCCTCAAAAGAATGCAATTGATAACATCACAGCCCAAAAACAAGACATTAGAGTCCAATTCTATATTGTAGTCACACAAATCAAGTGGCATAAGTGTTATACTCCTCTGGGAGCGTCACAAGGAAGTTATTTTATTGGACATGTGGAAATGATTCCTTGATATATGGAGATCTGACCTGCCCAGAAAACCAAACATTCTGCTTGAAGGGGACCGAGGACTTCTCAAAAGGTCAGCTTAACATCCAACGCAGATGTTTTCGCAAAGTGTAATGACAATTTCCACTGACACTTTCTGCTCATGCTGACCAACACAACAGACTTGGTACAAGAAGTCATTCTACAAACTGAATACCACCGCACCAAGTGCAGGTGGAAGCAAACCCGACCAAGAGGATCACAGACATTATGTCCCGCTGCTGCAGCATCCACTCAGCACAGTATGCCTACGCCTAAAAGGACTGTGTGTCACAGAGGTGCATTTTGCAGAGCTTTAATCTTCAATGTTCAACCTGTCAATGGTGTTTGTTCAGGTGAGTACTTGACTCCTGCACCCAGTCAAGTGTCATCCCTATGAACACTGAAAATAACACCCAAAATGTGGAAACTGGAAATGTAAAAAAAAGACCCCAGGAACTGATCTGAATTTGTCCCACGAGGCTAGGGGAGGCCTGTAAAACTAGATTTTCCTACTAAGAAAAAAGCTGAAATCAAACACCCTACAATAAAACGTATACCTGGAGAGAAGGACTCAAAGAAAGAGCAAAGGACATCACCTTGCCTAAACTTATTTCCATGTTTAAATGTGACCCTGGACCACAAAACCAGTCACACGGGTATTTTTTTAAGGGGTGATGAACTGAGAAATCAAATTTTCTTTGAGCTTTTGACATCTAAGAGGTCATCATATTATAAGAATATCCTGTAAGTTTCAGAGCTGAAAACGTCCTTGTTAGTCCAATAAAAGCTTTTATAGACACCAGACTCAGCAAACGACTCGTTTTTCAACGTGGGGAACTATGACGTCAAAGAGGATAAAACACCACCCCTGCAGAAGATGATCAACGCCTACTTCAGGCCGGTTTAGCCCCGCCCATCGATTCACGCATTACACGAATATCTAAATAGCATAGGCCTACCTCCTGATGACAAAACGGATTGAACTACCGAGCAATACATATTGTGCTGTGCCTGGTTGTGGAAGAAGACAGTCCCTGCATAAGCAAAACCAAGCGAATGTCATAAGTTGACCTCAGACAACAATATAATAAAATTTAAAAAGCCAGTTCATGACCCCTTTAAAAAACTTAAGACGTATATGTCAGTTGAAAGGGGAGTTTGTAACGCATTGGGTCCCGAATGAACAGATAATTGAAAGTATGTGATACCCAGAATAATCAAATATCTAATCAATAACCAATGTATATGACTCATTTCAAATTAGAAGCATGATATACACTTGATAATCATTTGATAATCCATTGAAATTGGAGTCAGATTAAGCGTGGAGCTAAAGTAAAATTGAAACTAAATTCTAATAAATTAAGTGAACTTCACTGGAGCACTGAGAAGACATAAACGCATTATACTTTCCCCCACGCCGTTGGATTTCACAGTTGGGCTAATGGGTGGCCCTTACAGTTTACTCATGCAAACACTTTAAATTTGTGTTTATCTAAAGGTTATAATCGGCTGATATTAAATTTTATATTCGTTTGAGCACCAAATTAGAGGTTATTTTAAGGATGTTACTTCTGTGTGTTTCACTAATCTAAATTTGAAACCCTTGATTCATTACTCTGGAGTTCAACCTCACCATCTGCCTAGCGTCACAGATAGCACTCAAAGCCCCGAGCTTTCTAATTTACATGAGCAGAGAGATTTAGTCAACAAAAACCGTATACTATCTGTCCAATCAAAATGTCAGAGTGTGGACCTGCACACGGCGTGCATATATGCGTGCACTGGAAGACTAACACAAGATAATGGTTTTCTGTGCATTTCCACCCATGCGAAATGAAGGCCCATCAGGGGCTCATTTACAGTCTGTGCTGATAGTTGATGATTAAGACTCAATCCAGCCCCGTCACAGCTGAGAGGACACAAAGTCGTCTTCTACCGCTTTTCCTATCTCAGGACTGATCTTTAGTACAACCATTGATATTTTTGAAGATAAATAGGACAGTCATACTGGTGGCTTGATCTCTGGTGGAGATCTCTGTGGACAAGTTTTCTTGTTTTTTGTTTGTGTTTCTTGAAAGTGACGTTCGATTTCTTTTTAGGCAAGCTAACATCTGGCAGTGATCCAGAGTGAGACTGATGATAGTGATGCTATCTCTGCTGCAGCTGCACATGAGAGATGAGAGAAAGGAAATGAAAGCCAGTTATAAGTATGATATCAGACTAGTGACTAAAACTGAACAGAATGACAAGATAGCATGATGTATTATAGTGTGTTAAAGTATTGTACAAACAGTTCCCAGACGATATAACATTTAAACTGACATATGGCATAGAAGAAAGAAACAATAATAATAATGTTGTTAAACAGTTCATAATATAATTGTTAAAAATAATTATAATATTTTAAATTATAATAAATAAAGAAATAATGTTTTTTTTACTACAAAAACACAGTAATAAAATAGAGGGTATGCGCGTGACGTCACCTTCGGCCGGAGTGCCTGCAGTCACAGTGAGTGGCAAAAAGACCAAGCGGCTGTATTTGTTTTTAGCGTGAATGTCGCGAAAAACTAACAAAACACATATTAAGTGGGAAAGAGCTTTGCGATTGACTGTACAACTAGATTTGACAAAAAAAAAAAAAAAATCGAAGGTATATTTTTACAGACTGCTATAGAAAGAGGAGCAAATGGATCGCTGCAATTCACAGAAACAACTGGACTCCAGTCAGCGAAAGGTGGATTTGCAGTTATCATTTTGTGTCAATATGCTGAATTTAGGTGTAAAACCATACCCATGTATTTTGTATTGTTATATATAACAACTCATCAATTAAATATTTATCATTGCATATTCTTCATTATTGGATGTTTTTTAATAAACACTGACCAAAAAACAAAAAAAAAACTATAAAGTTTTAGGGCTGGACGATATGATGATAAATATAGGCTATATAACACTGATATAAGTGATCACCCGGATTTAGACCTATATTGTATTTATACAAAGCGTTCACAGGCAAATTTGCTTTATGTTTAGGTCTATATTGCTTTTATTTCCCCAGTGTCGAAATCAGGCAAACATAAAATGTCAGGCAACACGATTCCTGGCTGCATGTCAATATCCATGGATTACTGGATCTTTAGTAAGTTGTAAGGAACACTATATTGAGTCCAACATTTAGTTTAAATTGATAAAATTATTCGATTTAGTCGCATTTTCGCAGTTTCCGCTATTAAATCCATTCAGATCTTTGGCCTCTCAGTCAGGCTGAGGGGGGTTGTGACGTCAATGGATTCCCTCTATATTTTGTTTGCCTCTAACCATATCTTTTTAAACCAAAATGGTTCCTTATTGCAGTCATTTTGCACATTGCAGTTTCTCCCATTCTCTTTTCTATGTACAGAATGATTGACTTTTCTCCAGTTCTAATGCACCTGCTGAAAATAAAAGGTAGGGAACTAGTGTGGAGTGTACAAACCCTTAGGCAAGATGATTATAAATCATGAATGAAATCATCAGTCCATTTTTCTCTGGACATTTTATGGATTCACCACCATCCTTCATGAGGTCTCATGAAGCTCATTAATACATTACGGTCTCATAACTGATTCGGGGACATTTCTACATTCCCTGACATCACATCATTCTCGTCACCGTGACCACTAGAATAGCTCATCTTTGTCTGTGGGCTATTTAGAGTGGGCTTTGATCTATTGGTTCTAGGATGTAAGAAGTTGGGTCTAATTACCCTTGGTGATGAGATGATTAACGTGGTCCTTTAATCTGCCCTTAAAGGCAATAATCATCAGTGTCCTATGTCGTCTTCTTACAATCTCTAGATATCCTCTTCATCTGTAACCTCCACCTATATCTCTCATCTTGTTCATCGTCAGCCTCTGTAGAACATCAGAATTACAGAATGTCAGTGCACTTCCACATACACCGGAAAAGCCATAATTTTTTTTAATGAAATATACTTGTGCAGTTTACAACAGAGGGAATATGGAATGCACTCACCTAAAGGATTATTAGAAGCACCTGTTCAATTTCTCATGAATGCAATTATCTAATCAACCAATCACATGGCAGTTGCTTCAATGCATTTAGGGGTGTGGTCCTGGTCAAGACAATCCCCTGAACTCCAATTTAAGCAATTTTGAGCGTGGCATGGTTGTTGGTGCCAGACGAGCAAGTCACAATCTGCTCTGTTACTGAGATTTTCACACACAACCATTTCTAGGGTTTACAAAGAATGGTGTGAAAAGGGAAAAACATCCAGTATGCGGCAGTCCTGTGGACAAAAATGCCTTGTTGATGCTAGAGGTCAGAGGAGAATGGGCCGACTGATTCAAACTGATAGAAGAGCAACTTTGACTGAAATAACCACTTGTTACAACCGAGGTATGCAGCAAAGCATTTGTGAAGCCACAACACGCACAACCTTAAGGCGAATGGGCTACAACAGAAGAAGACCCCACTGGGTACCACTCATCTCCACTAAAAATAGGAAAAGATGCTACAATTTGCAAGAGCTCACCAAAATTGGACAGTTGAAGACTGGGAAAATGTTGCCTGGTCTGATGAGTCTCAATTTCTGTTGAGACATTCAGATGGTAGAGTCAGAATTTGGCGTAAACAGAATGAGAACATGGATCCATCAAGCCTTTTTACCACTGTGCAGGCTGGTGGTGGTGGTGTAATGGTGTGTGGGATGTTTTCTTGGCTCACTTTAGGCCCCTTAGTGCCAATTGGGCATCCTTTAAATGCCAGACTAGGTCCATCCCTTTATGGCCACCATGTACCCATCATCTGATGGCTACTTCCAGCAGGATAATGCACAATGTCACAAAGCTCGAATCATTTCCAATTGGTCTCTTGAATATGACAATTAGTTCACTGTACTAAAATGGCCCCTACAGTCACCAGATCTTAACCCAATAGAGCATCTTTGGGATGTGGTGGAACGGGAGCTTCGTGCCCTGGATGTGCATTCCACAAATCTCAATCAACTGCAAGATCAATATGGGCCAACATTTCTAAAGAATGCTTTCAGCACCTTGTTGAATCAATGCCACGTAGAATTAAGGCAGTTCTGAAGGCAAAATGGGGTCAAACACAGTATTAGTATGGTATTCCTAATAATCCTTTAGGTGAGTGTATGTATGGGATTGAATGTAATGCACTCAACCTAACCTTCCATTTTCATGATGATGAATGACCTATAAGTAATATCTTATTTAGAGATGGTTTTAACATCTCTTTAAAAATTGATTGGATGTAAAGTATTTTTTTTACTTGCATTTTGTATTAAGATAGCAACACAACCATATTGCTATACAAGGGCCAAGAATTGCGAGGAATCAGAGAGCTTTGAAGGGATTTCTTTAATATAAAAATAAACAAAACAATGGGGGAAAAAATGGTCCAGGGCAGCGGGCAGCAGGACTGTTGCAAGGCCAGACAAACAGACAAGGCTTGCACATGAGGAACATAGATGACGACCTGGTACAGGACAGCGAACAACAGGAGAGTAAAAAGAGAAAACAATCAGAAGGGTAACAAGAAAGAGCAGGTGAGGCAAATTAACCAATACTCAGGTAACAAGAGGGTAGGGCCAAGGATAGAGACTAACAAAAGAGCACATGGCACACAGAAACAAAGAAAAATCGTTTTGATAATTTGACTAAAAAACAAACATGACAGAAGCAAAGTATGCTTACACAAACCCACAGGACAGAAGAGAACATGGCAGACAAACACACTCGTACTCAATGTGCAACAAAAAACAAGACACAAGACAGACAGAAAATGCAAGAAACAGACATAAGAAACCGAAAACATGCAAGAAACAGACATAAGAGCCCACGGCCTAGAGAACGCTCACACAAACACAGGTGTGTCAGGTCGGTCACCAAACTAAGCACAAGAACAATTAAGGTGACAGGACTCTGACAATTTATGAGTCCACTACCCGAATTAAACATGCAACTTGGTGAGGTCATGTGACAACAATGTATATTATTGTTTCAAATAATAATTTTACAATGCACAATGCATCACATATTTTGTATTGTTTTCAGTATATAGGCTTCTGTGCAGTAGGCCTATGCAGTACGATTGTATTTCAATCTGAACATATCCTTTGACATTCAATCTAATAATGGGATAATATACTGAAATTCAATATCAAGCACCAGAGTTGAGATTCAAAGCTTGCTATCAATGGTGCAATGCAGTGAAATTGTGACTTTTCAGTAATTATAGTCTAGTGTATTCTGTTCTATTCATTTCATTGACTTTATCATATTAGTATTTACTAGCATTACTGACTCTATTCAACCTATTTCTGTATCAAATGTCAAAATACTTTTTTTCTTAAAGAGTAATGTCGAACAACGGATTTTGGTTTGGATCACCTAAAAGGGTGGTGATGGCGTAGTGGATAATACACATGCCTTTGGTGTGAGAGACCCAGGTTCGAATTCACTGTGAGACACCAATGTGTCCCTGAGCAAGACACTTAACCTCTAGTTGCTCCAGAGGCGTGCGACCTCTGACATATATAGCAATTGTAAGTCACTTTGGATAAAAGCGTCAGCTAAATGAATAAATGTTAATGCAAAAGCAGATATTACAGTACAAGAGACAAAACCACACACGAATAAGAAACCTTAATAAGAAAGAAGAAAGTATCATCATCCTCTATATAAATAGTAAATATATATAAACAGTACTTTGCGGATAGTCCCTTTATCGGTGTACAGTGCGAAAATTAACAGGTTTATGTACATGTCAAGTAAAGTAAAATTTATTTGTATAGCGCTTTTCACAATACACATTGTTTTTAAAGCAAATCACAATGTTAATGTTTATAATATCTTCATGCCTTTTAGTTGCAATTAGCAGATTAGGCCATATATATATATATATATATATATTCACATTTTGCAAGGATAAAGCAATCAAGCATGCTAAATTTTATATCACCCAACATGAGTATACTGTATGTATTCGGATAAAGTTGGACACACTTATACATCCAACTTTATATAAAGTGCTAGGTGATAATATAGACACAGTTAAAATTTGCTACAGAACATATTGCTTTGCGTAAATATACTGTATGTCCATGGATAAAGTTGCATACTGTATAATACACCCCATTATAAATAGAGCTGTGCGATAATGACATCACATAATTCAATCCAGCGAGTTTATTAACGGATAGCACATCATAGCACTCTTTAAATTAACTTGTCTTATTGTGAATATGAATGCTCAAAGCATATGAGTGATCAGTGCACGAACTGCCCTTCTTGCTCTTTCACTCAGATTTGTGTGGTATATAAATAATACATGGATATTCACTGTGAAGTGAAGTAAGCCTAGAAAAAAAATGCAGAAAATGCCTCCTCCTAGAGTCTTTGATTCATTTTTAAAACTTTGCCTTTATAGAAATACTAGGAATCAATCACAGCTGTCCGTCAAAGACACTAAGGTCTCAGATTTTCAGTGAAACCTCCACCTAGACTGCAACTACTGCAGTGATAATGCTTGATACAGAAAAGAGGAATGCTTTAACTTTCCAAGCAAGACTCTTTCCAGAATTTCATCGCTACACTGCACTACATCTATGGTCAAGTTGTCAGCTAAGATTAATGGGAAGCTCACTGCCCCATTGAGGCTCTTACCATCATGACAGACAGGGGGAAAAAAATTACACCGCATCGTAGCCAGGAGCACTGCAATACGTCTGAATACAGTGAAAGCAAAAAGAGCTATTTGAGGTAAATGAGGCTAAGTTTAGTTACATAACCATCACCCTTTCTTTAATCTATACTACCAGCTGTGTATTTGAAAAAGCAGTGTTTATGTTAAAACCGGTGTACTGCTTAAAATGAGATTAGATAGTGCCACGGTAATTCAGTAGCTGCTGTATATCTAGATTACAATGTCAGCCAAAGTTCACAAGATCAAACCTATTTACAAACAAACATGTCAGACAGACTGACTGACAAGCCAATGCCCAATTAAACTCACTCCAAAACTCACTCGACACAAAAATAACTGAATAGTGACAACTCGAACATCTGTTCACTTCTAGCATCTCTGCCAACACACAGCTAAGTACAGTGATAAAGCTAAATGTGATAAAGTGATAGTCACATTTAAGCCCCTTAAATATAGTATGATCAACGACATCACAGATATGCTAATAGAAGCATCCAGACAGCACTGCAAAACTCATGCCACTCATGAATAGTTAAAAGGGATATAGTGAGAAACATGACTTCTTTGAAATTAGCCTTTGAAATTAGCATGTAGTAACATATTGGAACTTCAAGTTCAAAAGGACATGCAAAAAAAAAAAAAACTTAAAATGTCTGACATCAGAAACTAGAGCCAGGCCGATATTATCGGCCGATATTAGGCATTTTCTAAAATATCGGTATCGGCAGTTATAATGGCCGATAAATGAATATTTCAAAAATAAAATAAAAACGGACTAATCACGCTTCAACCATGTCATGAGTGTTGGAGTTGTATCCACCAGAGGGCACTCTACACCGTCCCTGTTGGCAACACTCGTGGATAACGCGCCACACATCCTGCAACCTGCTGATCCAGCCAGAGTCGGGCAGAGAGAACCAGTTATGCATTATCATAGTATTTTAGTTAAAACCCATAATTAAACACAAATCTGAATATTTTGTTGCGCGTTTCTGAAATAATAATAAAAATAATAATAATATCGGCCGATATATCGGAATATCAGATTTTAAAACCAACAAATATTTGCATCGCATCGGCCTTCAAAATCCTTTATCGGTCGGGCTCTATCAGAAACCCACATTTATTAACATACAACCACCAACATTTTTGATAAAGTAATGAGGGGGAAGTAAACAAATTAAAGATACCATTCCAAACACTATAGGAACTAATGTAATGAGTAATTTGGGCTGTTTTTGGCTTTCACTTTGCATATTATGACGTTAAAAACAAGTAACTGAATCGACTTAGTTTATCATTTTAATCTGACCTTCAAGAGTTTGTGTCATATTTCAGTGTGGATTCCAAGTGGCTGTTATTAAAGTTTTGCTGTGCATAAGCACAGAAAAGTGCTGTTACTGACTGCTGAAATGCTCTGAAGTGTCAAAACACATACACATTAACCTTTGGCTAAAATTGAACTGTAAATGGGTTTATTTAATGAAAGAACTAAATCTTAAATCTACCACAATTTGGAATCTATAAAAGCAACTTATTTATCGAATAGGAATCAATCTTACCACCAAGTATGTCTGATGGATGGCCTCTTAAACCCTTCTTGAAGCTTTCCACATCAATCACTGGTGCCAGTAGAAGACACTTGGCATCTAGATCTGGGCTTCCTTGACAAATAATGGCATACAATACATCACTGAAGCCATCCTTCAACAAAATTTCTCAATAAGCACTGCGGCTAAAAGCACTTTTATAGCTGAGCTGATGGCATATCTCACGATGCTTCCCCCCATCTAAAGCTGAAATGGTGAAAATGTTATTAGGTTCATATGAATTGTTATTGCAATAGAATACGTTCCATCAAAATAGTTAAGAATATGGTTTTCTCTAACAGGTTGTTATGTTACAGTTTAAGATCAGTATAGCGTGAACACAAACGTAAGCACTAAACATTGGACTGCTGGTGATTCAGTAAGGTAAGGTATTGCATTTATCAACAAGCTGTGGAGAGTGCCATGGTGTCATTTGTTGGCTTTGTTTGTCTTCATTGAAGCTCTTTACAAGTACCGTACCATTGCGAAATATCTATATCTTCCTTTTCTGATGACTTGAGAGATAGAATGATGAGATTTCTGGTATAGTATAGTGATTTTAACAGAAATTGTTGACTATCTGGTTAATGTACTTACTTGAGAGTGGACTGAGGCCTGATCCTGGCTCTGGTTGTGTTTATCATTAAAGAAGTGATAAACAGGTTTAACCTTCACATTAAACAAGCTGATGTCCATTTAATGATTCAACCAGCTGGTAAATCCTGAGAAAAGCTACATATGTAATTTGATTGGTCCATCAAATTTGTTTCCTCTGTACTTTTTTTCGATTCATGACTCAGCCATCTGCGGCTTTTCAAAGGCAACGGCATTCATGGAACAAATTTGTGATTTGTTGACAAAGCGAAGTCCGTCACAGAGTCTGACTCCAGAATTACTTTTTTATCTCCGAGAATTTATTGCATGTTTAATCCCCAGCCTCATCAAGATCCCCGAACAGTCCTGGAAGCACTAGGCAGTGGGACAATTTTGTGACCTTCCAGAGAATCTTTTCACCTGGAGGCATCAGACCTTCTTAGGAAGAAATCGGTAAGAAAAGGTGAAGACTTGGAAAACTGAGTTGACCTCACTGAGGTCAAGACATGTCTGAATCTCAACTCTAGCAATAAACACTAAAGCAATCATAGATTTATTACCCCATAACTGCTGCATGTCAGAGTTGGCAGATGGCAGGGGCACATATGTGCTGCTTTCGTAAAACGAAAAGAAGAGAACAGGGTGACTGTGTCTAATGATTGAGCGTTTCAAATAAGAGGATTAGAAAATCCTTCTATGAACCCTAAAACACAGGACAAGACTCTGAGATTACTACTGTTTTATTTGGAGCTGTTCAAGAGCCATTGCATGTTTTATTATATTAAGAAAATGATATGCATTATGCACATTTTCTGGAAGAGCAATTCTTGCATTTAAAGCAGTCAACAAAAAAAGCATATCTTTGGATCTGTTAAAAAAAATGACTGGTAATTAATTTGAGGAACGTGAATTTCTCAGCTGCATGTCTAACGGCGTGGAAAAAGGCTTCACAGTTAAACTACATAGCTTCATTGTTTATTTCTATAGCATGGATTTCCATGCAGTGCTAAATCAGGCGTAAGTCCACAGTGTAAAAATGAAGGAAATAGTACTTAAATGAGATGAAGTCAGCTTGTGGCTGATGGAAGACAAAATACTGCTTCAAGGCCCTTTAACTCTTTAGACAGAGCCGTCCATGAAAATTCACCCTGTCCACTGCAAAAGGGTTCAGTATGAGGGCATGGAAGAACAGTTTTGATCTAGTGAACTGTACAATGGCTGTGCATCATTTAAAAGGCTCCAGCTGGTAACGGATGCTTGTTATTCCCGGAAGTCTCTCCTCCATTCCCGAGTAGAGAAAGGTCTTCAACAGAGCCTGGTGTCTCTGTGTCTGGGGTAAGAACTAGTCTAGGAGGAGGAAAGTCCACCCATCCTCCATCCTGCTCGTCCTCGACTCCTGCGGTAGCGGTTGCGGCTGCCGCGCACTCCTCCTTAAAGAGCCTGTCGTGCTCCTGTTTCAGCTCCTGGTAGGAGCGGGAAAACATGTGGAAAATGGAAGTGGCTGGGAAGGCCATGATTAGGATCCCGCTCAGAATGCTACTGAGCGCCACCACCTGACCGGGGATGCTCCTGGGCACCATGTCCCCATACCCCACAGTAGTCATTGAGATTATTGCCCACCAGTAAGAGGCGGGAATGCTGCTGAAATCATGTACTCCGGTAAGCTCGCTCTCCGCCAGGTGCACCAGTGGTGAAAAGAGTGTCACCGCTACACAGAGAAAGAGCAGCAGCAGGCCGAACTCGCGCATGCTACGCCGCACCGTCAGCCCCAGCGTCTGCAAGCCCAGAGAGTGGCGCGCCAGCCGCATTACGTACAGGATCCGAAGGGCACGTAGGACCCGCAGTACCAACCCAAGCTTGTCCAAGTAGCCCTTACCTCCAGACGGTGCCTCATTTTCGTCAGTGGGGGTTTCTCCCACGACAAGAGACACGTAGTAGGGTAGGATGGCCATGACATCGATGATGTTCAAAGGTCCACGGAGGAAGTCCAGCTTGCTGTCTGCCTGGACAAACCGTAGTAGAAACTCCATGGAGAACCAGCCCACACACACCGTCTCTATGATGAACATGTGCTGGCATTTCTGGGAGCACAATCCCTGTAGAGAGAGAGAGAAGTGTTAGAAACAAATCTAATTCCCAATCAATTATTTTTAATAAAAAAAAAGCTTCGGCTGTAAATTTAAAATCAATGTGTTTAGGCATAGCTTATTAGAAGTTAAAGTTGTTGTTGTTGTTGTTTTTGTGGAAGGGAGATTTAAAATAAAATACCCCAGAGAGCAAAAGGTTGGTCGGTAATGCAAAAAAGGAGGAAAGAAAATGGATAAGATAAGGCGAGGGCAGATAGGCGCAACATTTTCAAGAAAAGCTCAGTGTTTACTTTCAGTATTCAAGTCACACTAACCGATAAGTCAAGCTGTATCAGTTAATTAGTCAGAGTCAAAGGTCAGATTGAGGCAGTGGGGGAGAAACGGCTAATAGAAAAGAAAAACCAGACTACTTTGACCTTGAAATGCCTGAATTAAACACTCGATGTTCAGGCAACATGCTGGAAGAGACCCAAATTGGATTTTTTCCCTTCATGTGACATGCCTCTAGATGTTTGTTTGTGAATAGGTTTGATCTTGTGAACTTTGGTTGATATTGTAGTAATCTAGATGTGAAACCCTTAAAACTATCTGATGCAGTCAGAACTAAAATCACACATTCTGTTAGCATCGCATCGTTTTATCATGTTGTTATAATTCAGTGCCAGTAAGAGCCTTGCTAAAATCTTAAAAAACTGGGGGAGGAGCAAGCAGAAATACTGGAAAGATGCTGAGATAGCAGATTTAATTAATATTTGGTGAGATTCATTAGTTCAAGCAAAACTCAAGGGAATGTGTCGCAGTCATTCCATGTTAGCAAATTAGCCGTTCAATTTGCAGTTGCTTGAAGACACTAGGAGATGTAATGGTTTTGTTGTTGTCATGTGCACACTGTATGCTGGTAAAGCATGTGATGTTATAGTTTCTGCTCACTCACAGGTACGTTAAGGTCAGCTGTCTGTTCACAATGATGTGTAATCTACAGTATAAACACAAACGTGAACAGTCAAAGAAAAAAAGATTACATCTCTCAGCAAATATTCAAAACAGTCCGGTAAGCTCTATGATGTGAAACATAGCCTCAGAGAACAAGATATGCAATAAATAATTGATGATGGACCACTAAACTTCGGGTTTACCACACGTACATGTCTTTATAATGTGTTTACCTCAAGACATGCAGTGGAAAAGTGAAAAATGCCAAATATTTTAACCTAAATATAATCAGGTGGGAAATAAATATAATACATAAATACTAGTACTACTAATAATGAAACATAAAAATATAATAATAAAACATTTTGAATGTATACATTTTATTTTGTTGTAGTGTAATAATTATTCATTTATTGTTTCAAAAATAAAAATAAAACATTAATTACATTTAATTGAATTCCCAATTCATTTATTATCAATAAAACCGCTTTGCATCTAAATGTATTAAAATATGTTTAAGCCAGCTTAGCATATAGAAGTTAAAGTAGAATAATATTTGCAAAAGGGAGATTTAAAATAACATCTGTGAGAGCAAATGGTTTGTCCGTAAAAATAAAAAAAAAAGTAAGGGGAAAATGGAAAATATATCAACTAAACAAAACATAATCTCTAGTTTCAAGTACAATCTGGGAAATACTTCATAGCAATGCAGTAGAAAATCGTCAACTTGACAGTCAGATCAAGAAACCAACTGAAATACTGCATACATACAAATGCTGCAAAACTTTCTCCACAAACATCCTGTCTTCCTAGAGCTAGTAAGCTATACTTACATCTTTCCAAATCCTTTCAAAACTCATTCATGCTTCAGCTTGTCAAGTCTTGAAAAGCCATTGTAAATTCTCAATCTTTCACCAGAGCAACAGACTCACAGTTAGAGTGAACATATTATGAAACCACACTAGCGCTGAGGAGATTCATTGGTGTAAATTCAGGAATTTTAAACGTTGAGCACACAATTTGTCCTCCTTCCTCCAGTACTGTGTCCCCTTTCCATCTCTCTCCCTTTCTGTCACTCTTCCCAGTTCTCAGTCATTCTCATTCCCCCCTTCTACTCCAACACCTTCCTCTCATCTCATTTCTCTGACTCTTGCTCCTCGTCTCCCTGCGGTGGGGAAGAAGTGGCTGTGACTGCAGCGGCAGACATTATGCATGTAAAAACAATTTGCAACTCGTCAAGCTGATTGTCAATTTCTCAGTGCTAATGCACTTAGGGTAACCTTATCTCTGTGCTGCCACTCGAAATGTCAATGATATCCCCCCTCTTTTGTGCCCAAAACCAATCAGCCGCAGTCCCAGCATCTATACAACCAGTACATTTAGAAATCACCAGCAGAGCGAACGAGCAGATTACCGAGGCTTATACCAGGGCTTTTGAGTTCAGCATTCACAGCAGTAGGGCTGCACAATTAATCAAAATGAAACTGAAATCATGAAGCGCCTTGTTCTTTTAACCTTAAAATCGAAGAAATATTAAACGTTCATCATTTACCAAATTCACAACACAATCACAATAAAAAGTCTGGCTCAACCTAACTGTTGCAGTCCCAGAGTAAAATAAAGAGATAAAACAACCAAACACCGAACTACCATTGACATCTTGCCAGCATGCATCAGTCACAGTCTTTGTTAGCACAAACAAGTTATATGAACTGACAGCCACCATTGTGGTATGAATCTCTGATTAAATGTTAGGTGGTCTGGCTGTGCTGTATGAATCTAGAGGGAGGGTCTGAGAATGCATAAATGGATGTATTGAAAATGACATACATTTGGAATAATCCGATCTGTGACCGGCTTAGTGAATGAGATATGGGGACCAAGGAGTAGGCATGTCAGGAAAAGACGAGGGATTGAACAGATAATTGAATAAGTGAAGCAGCGCTACTGCCACACACACTTTTATCTGACTGTACACAATTAGAGGGTCTGATAAACAACTCCAAACACATTACCGGCATGTGCAGAACTCAACACTTGTTATGGAGCACATTCTCGTTTCATATATGTTAACATACAACACAAAAACCCCTGAGGTCATCTGTTTCCTACAACTCCAATTTGAACATTTTCACATCTTACATTTTCGTGAAAATGCATCAGATATTCATC
Source organism: Cyprinella venusta (assembly GCA_038021265.1). Taxonomy (NCBI): domain Eukaryota; kingdom Metazoa; phylum Chordata; class Actinopteri; order Cypriniformes; family Leuciscidae; genus Cyprinella; species Cyprinella venusta. The sequence continues at coordinate 10,275,232 of CM075871.1, forward strand.
AAAAAAATATTATTCATGAGAAACGAAACCACAGCAGGAGTCTATCCCTAAATGCACAAGTACAGCGTATATAGAGGAAGGCATGCTGGAAAACCATAAACTCTATTCCTCTCAATATCTAATATTAAGGCATTTATAAAAAAAAAAAAAAAATCAAATTAAGTTATGGAAAACACTTGCAACTAGGATTCTTCACTTTCAGATATTAGGGCCCTGGGCAAATTATTTTATTACTCAGAGTAAGAGCAACTGCATGATTGAATATTAAATGAACACAAGATGAAAAATCAGAAAATGTGAAGTACGGAGCTGTTCATAAAGTATAAGACGCGTTAAGCATGATCCAATTTGTAAAAAATCAAATCTTATTTCATATTAATCAAAGTTGTCACCCTTTTCACATGTTTTGCACCAACTTCATGAGGTGCATCCTGGGATTATTTTCCAAAAGTATGGAAGTAGTTCCCATGTCTGGTTGGAACATTTGTTAACTCTCTAGTCCAACTCATCCTTTAAAAAAAAAAACAACTCACCCATTTCAATAAATTACAATGTATGTTTGTTAAAAAAAAGAGGATATATAAACAACCCATTGCTTCTTAATGTTTTTTCCAGTAGGCGACACCATGAAACATGCTGTTCAGTGAGTAAGTGAGCCATCCGACCTGATTCAATAAGACCCATTCACCAGTTGATTCATTAAACTGTGCCAGCTGAGTAACTTTTGGCTGTGACAGTCTCAGGTCAAAGATGAAGGCAGCAGAAGAAGTAGTATCAATAACAGCAAGATTGATTCAACAGGACAACAGAACATGAAACAAAGTGCAGCACACAAACGATACCAGACAATGAGTAATACAAACTGATGAACTTAAATAGACAGAGATTAATCAGTGTCCATAGAAACTAATGATTGGCGGGAAAGTAAGACAAAGGAGAACATGTGACTAAAAATGACAAAATTAAAGTCCATGAAAATGAAATTAAGACGAAAACAGCATCCAAACAGAACAGAACTGTGACATTTGCAAAGTTCACTAAGCTAATATAAATACTTACATTTACATTAATTCATTTAGCTGAGGCTTTTTATTACCGGATATATTACCGTTCAAAAATTTGGGGTCAATTTTTAAAATGTTTTACTTTTATTCAGCAACTATACATTAAATTGATCAAAAGTGACGGTAAAGAAAGACATTTATAATATTATGAAAGATATCTACTTCTTCACATTAATGATTTATCATGGATCATGTAACACTGAATAATAGAGCAATTGCTGCTAACAATTCAGCTTTGCCATCGCAGGAATAAAATACATTTAAAAATATATTAAAACAGATATATCAAATTGTAATGTAATAATAATAATAACAATAATTATAACAAATATTATATCTAATAATTCAAAATATGACTGTTTTTCCTGTACATATGATCAAATAATGAAGCCTTGGTGAGGATTAGAGAGAAAAAAAAAAAACTTATCCACTAAAAAAAAAAAAAAAAAAAAATTCACCAAACCCAACCTTATCTCTCTCTCTCTGTGTGTGTAGTATACTGCAAATCCATGCACATTCAAGTATTTACGCAGAGAGAGAGGGAGAGAGAAGGAAGCTAGGAGAGTAGAATATATCACAAAGCTCACAGTCATTCCAAGACTGATGTCTTGTCTCTGATGTTTTCGAGCTTTGCCACAGAAGTGATAACATATGAGGCTGAGGACTCTCTCAGAGCTCTTTCTACAGGCAAGAGGGATGAGTAATGGCCAAAAAAAAACACATAAAAACAACAAAACACCTTGAAATAGAAGTAAATGGATGTTTAACATGGTTCTGCAGTCCTACAGTGACAGTAGCTGTATAGTGTGATATGATGTAATGTGATGAAGTCGTCTCCACTGCACTGCTGCTGCTTACTGTGTCTTCCTGTTCAAACACATCAGCCTACACACTCTGTCCATAATCTAATCCCATTATTTATTCTCTGTCTCTGTCTTTTCCACTTTCCCTTGCCAAAATATGTGTTGTCAAAAAATCCTGGCTCAGAGTCAATAATGCCACGTCATTCTGAGAGCTCCTAGAAAAAGGCCCCATGCAGGAAATTGTTGAGGTCAGCATATTGCTTTAATTTAAACCGGTGTACTTTCGACTCCCCTGTCTTCTCTCTATTCAATATTCGGATTGAACGTTGTTTCCAAGACATAAAGGATAAAGTAAGCAAAAAAACCTGTAAAAGCGTGCTCAATCTGTCATGTTGGGTGTTTACCAGGCTGTGTGTGCTGATGAAGGCGTATGTCAAAATGACCTTGAGATCATTGCCAGAGATTGAGAGAGAGAGGCAGAGCCAGAGATGGAGTGATTGGGACATTGAAAGAACTATGTGTGCTACATCGCAGTAACCCAGAAACCCTCACCCTTCTGGTGTGCACTAATACAGTCACAAAGCAGAGACAGACAGGAGCGACAGACGATCAGATATATCCACATCTGAGTCTAACTGGCAACCATTTTCCTCTCCGGAAAACACACATACACAAACATAAATAAAATTATAGGTCAAAAGATTTAAGGGTAAAGGGTGAGATTTTCTTGAACTCAAAAAAATAATAATAATTTCTCCCATCCGTGCCTTACATGCATATACATATAATTAAGTCTTTTATTGTCAGTTGTGGTTGATTGAATACACACTTGACTGAAAAACACACGTGATAACGATATAAACCTCATGTGCTTAAAGAAACAGAGTTTAAATACAAACCAATCAATGAAATGAATGACAGGTGAGCATGACAATCAAAATGTAATCAATAAGAAACCATAGAAACGAACCAAAAACTGTAAGGAACATGACTAAAACCCACCCAAACCTGACATTCACACAGATAACCATTATGTTTGTGGATTCATAACTAGAAAAAATATATATTCAATTCTGTCTTGAATGTTTCTTTTAAAATTCTTTAGAAATCCACAGAAGAGAAACAAGAGAACAACAAAAACATGAGAGCTCAGATCATTTTGCCTTGGGAGAAATGTTCATATTGAAACCATTTTTATTTTTTTGATTGCAGACTTTGGTAAAGTGCAAACTTACCAATGTGAGATTACCGCCTGTGTCTTAGCATAAAAAAAAAAACTCAGAAGATTAGACAAAGACATTTGCACTCCATTTTATCACACAGCTGTCTAGAAGAAACAGTTGAGATAAAGTCAATACAAAATCTAAATTAAACCCATTTCTTAATACATGCTCCTGATCTTATTTTGTTTCAGTGCATGTTTTTTCAAAGAAGAAATGTTTGTCATCATAATCTTTAATCAAAATGTAAAAGCTGTCTGAAACGACAGCTTACATCACCTCGCCTCTTATTTTTTAAAGTCTCTGTCTCTTTCTTTATCTCATCAGAGCTTTCTAAACAACACAGGCACATACAGTTTTAGATGCTTTAATCTGTGTAATCCTTCAAAATTCACTCTACTCAATTTCTCCTCCAGAATAATTTCTCCCTCTTTCTCTATCTCTTTCCATCCTAGCCCAGAAACCTAAAGTAAAGCACAGGTTTGGATTGTACGGTACAGCTCTGTGCTAGCAAAAATACACAGTGAGACGGTCTCAGAATCTTAAACACCTGCCTCTCCATCTCCTGCTTGATAAGCACTCCATATATTCAACTGAGACACAGTCGTTCTCTTCTCCCCCTTATGCTCCTATAATGGAGAGTAATGAAGATATAAAGGGATAAATGAGGTCCCAAATTGGGCCCCATGAAATCTATATGTTTTTTTTTTGCCTATATGTCTATTGTCTGAACCAAATGCTAAGTTCCCTGAACCCACTGATTGAATAAATCACTCTTTTGGCAAAACCATAAGCACTTTTCACCAGTTTAGACACGACTTGCCAACACATTTTCATTGTGATGCATAATGGTCAGTGAGAGGTGTGAGAAGAGGTCGCGGTAGTCGAGGTGGTCACCGAAGACAAAGAACAGTAATATCTGATGAAATCAGAGCTACTGAGATTGACCACGTTCTTGTCCGTGGTATGAGCACGAGGGAGGCTGGACAAAGGGTACAACCAAACATCAGTAGATTCACTGTGTCCACCATAACCCGAAGATTTAGAGAAGAGAACAGGTGATTATCTTTTTTTAACATTATAGTACAGTATGTAAATGTTGATAGCAATTAGGCTCAATCCCAATTCACCCCTTGGCCCTACCCCTCCATTTTGCGCATTCACGTCTAGGGGTAGGGTGTCCCGATTCTTGTTGAGATCGAGGGGTAGGGTGAAGGGGTAGGGCTACATAGCCCTCGAAACGGAGGTTTTCAGACGCACACTCCAAACGGAGGGCTACGAGAAAGCTCACAGAATGTATCGCAAATAACCGGCAAGATGGATCGCAAACGGTTAAACATTTAAATTTAGCGCCAGATGATTCCACCATGCACTTTATTTACTTTTATAATAACACTACAGTTGTTTAAATTAAGAGATGGTATAATAAATTACCTTTCCGATCAGAAAAGACATCATTTTGAGGAAGGGATGTTATAATCATCATGTTTATTCAAAGTTAAGAGCAGCTGCGCTGATTGTCAGTTGTTGTCATGGAGAAATCCTGTCAAAAACTCTGTAATGGCAGAGCTATCGCCGAGGACTGATGACGTATCGGGTTCATGAAGGGTTGTTCCATTTTGTAGGGGAATATTTCAACCCCTTGGCCCTTGTAACTCTGTTTTAAGGGCCAAGGGGTACACTCGAAAACAAGGGGTAGCGCCAAGGGGTGAATTGGAATTGAACCTTACTGTATGACATACTATAATGTACCACAGTATACTGTAAGTAAATATGTTTCAGTACATCACTGTACCAATGTACTGTATATTGTAATTGAGAGTAGGTCTAACTGTTTCTAGGCCTAGTATTCCATGTATATTTTTTTGAGAACTCCATGTTCTCTTTTTGTAGAATTGAAAGACTGCCACGTTGGGGTGGAAGGACAGGTATGTTCTCCCCACACCAAGAGACCCTAATTTTTGACATGGTCCGTAAGAACAATGCCTTTACTGAGTGAAATTCAGCAAAACCATGTAAATTTTGAGGGTATCAAGAGTGTCAGCCTCTCTACGGTTGATCATGTCTTCAAGCGCAACAGACTGCGCATGAAACAGCTATATAGAGTGCAATTTGATCGCAACTCGGAGTCAAAGAGCAAACATTCCAGTATGTAGAGGTTGGCATATAACCAGACACATTCAATGTTGATTAGGTAGTGATTTACTGTACTGGCCTAAATCACTTTTTCTGTATCACTAACAAAACTATATCTATTTCTACCGAGGGTTTTTCAACTGGATGCAATGGGAATACCCCATGAATGAATCTCACCAAAAGGATAAGGAGAAGCCGTAATGTAATTGGCCATTGGGCCATCGGGCCATTGATGGTGTTCCTGGGGCAGCGTGGTGGCAATGTCACATTATGTGCTGCCATCAGTAATCATGGGGTTGTCCACCATCAGGCCAACCTGGGGCCCTACAACACTCACCAGCTCCTCATTTCCCTCAATCACATGTGAGATGCTCTGTTAGGGCAGCAGAATGAGCATCCCATCTATGTTGTTGTTTGGGACAATGTGAGTTTTCACAGAGCCCTTTCTGGCATACATTACGTCTATCAAGTAAGGGTACAGCTGGAGTTGGAAGTACTGGTTGTTTAGTTCTGTACTATACTAGACACTCGGTGGAAATGAGCCATAACTGCTTCTTTCTCATTCTGTTCACTCTCTTCAGTGTCCTCTCTCCCCCAGTCCCTGGACACCACTGCTGCACTCGGTCCATTTGATCTGTCCTTTATAGCAAGTTACTGCAAATTCTGTCAAACGAGTTTTACTACCGTAGTCTTGCACCAGCAGTTTTGTGGTTTCCATCTGCCAGAGCATCTCTGCATCAGACTATAAAAATCTGAGGGGGCAACCATTATAACTTTTAGAAGTGTATTAGCCCCAGCTTCCTCTGCTAATTTTTTTAGAGACAGTCATATTTCATTTTGCTTGGCTGCAGTGAAAAAAAAATGCGGCCACTAAAACAATGACTTCCACACCAAATTGACATATTTATAGCTAGCTATCTGTTGTAGCTCTCTACTTGTTACCATCACAGTAACATAACTCATGAAAAGTATATACAACGGAAGAGTCTGCTTCCGCTGTTGACCACACATTCAAGTATGTTTCTGGCTTAAGTGTAAATGGCACTGTAACATCCTCTCCTTCCCTCTCAGAGCAGCATCTCTAGCTTTTAGTATGGACCCAAGAGACATCGAACAGACATGGATACCTAACAGCCAACCCATAAACATCTCAGTGGAAAAATAACCAAGAGGTCAACAGATGGGTTTATTCATCATGCTGGCCTGTTAAGAAGAAGTCTTCAGGGTTTGGTGGAAATATACAATGCTTATTTACACAATTTTGGCATGCAAAATAAACAACCACATTCAAATTTACCAGCCCGGCATGACGATTATGGACATGCAAATTTGAAACCAATGCTACCATAATACAAAAATAAAATCCCATGAACCTAATGTTGGTAAATCCAGGGACTAGTTCATTCATGGAAGCATTATGATAGCCTAGTAACTTAAACGTTTCTTTCCAGAAAAAATGTATATCAATGGATTTTAACAGCTCTTGCCATTCCAACACACACTATTGGGCAGTGATCTGAAGAGAAATTTGACAATAAAAATGTTCAGGCTAGTGTTGCTATACTACCCCTTGTGGCAACTCAGGGAATCCATTTTCACACAAAAACAAAAAATTGAGCTTGCATAGCTAGAAAAGTCTGCATACTTGCATAGTAGGGCTGGGCGGTATGACGATATTACCATGGTAAACAATGTCTATGTTAGAGATTTTGTTGTATCGTGTATATCACAATATATAGATACATCACACTACTGACACTTCAGTGAAATGCATTAATGAGAATATGATGTTGATGTTAAAAAGAGTTATAAGCAAAATATATCCTTAAAAGGAACACGGGTGGTGCTGGTGCTGACTGGCACACACCCAAAGTACGTGTACAGAAAGCTGCCTCTCTCGGAAGGCGATATTATGGATGCGCTCAGTGTTAAAAAAGCACAATAACTTAATAATCAATAATCACAATAAGCAGTGAAAAAGAACTCAATGAAGCGAATGAACAAAACGCAGCATCTCTCAGCATGCAATCGCGAATTCAACACGTCTTATTACGCTTGAATGGTCGAATACACACGTCATTATGTCAAACCACCCATCGTGTAGAGTATTTATGTAAAAAGGGACGGTTATTGTATTGTCTCAAGTGAAAGTATGGGTGTAAACCGGATGTGAATCAGTATAATGGATTCATACGTGTGTTTGGTCTTAAAGTGACAGCAGCCTAACATATCTTCTGCTCAGTGTCAATTTTTGAATCCAACAAAACAGAAATATAAGAAATAAATTAATAATTTTATAAGAAAATAACTGTGGCGAGCAGGATGAGGACGTTCTCTTGTCTCTCACAAGGAGCAGACGCATCAGGAACGATGACAGTGGAGATCGAGAGAGGAACAGGCCTGAATTTATGTTGTGATTTGTTTCGGTTTTGTGTGGCCAGCAGTCATCCAAGGGCTGCTGGCTTATAATTTCATTTTTGTATTTGTTTATTTATTTATTCAAATGGTTGAATGTTCGCCGGTTCCCGCCTCCTTCTTCCCATAACAACTGAACCTCATTACAATTATTAACTGCTTTTGACTGAATAACTTTTTTAGCTTTCATAAGCAGTGCATATTACAGGGAACACTATTCAATTTCTGTTTTCATTCCAACTACATGTTAAATAAACCTACATGAAATACTTTAATTTGTTGTTATATTGTATTTTTCCTAGTGTTGTCATTTGAAATTAGACGAAATATCGCAAAATAACTTTATCGTGATATATATTGGTGTTAAATATTGTCGTGAAATAAAATTTCTCATTTACCAAAATAAGAATTTGGTCATGTCACCCAGCCCTTTTGCATAGAGTATGATCAAGGCCTTTGAGTACAGCATAGTAACGGCTGCATAATGCAATGCCTGTCAGCAGGGGCTGAAAACTCAGAGAGACACAAAGAACAATGGATAAAGCTGAGAACAAGAAAGTCCTAGAAACTAAGCACTAAGACTTCAAGGGTGATTAATCTTCAAACAGGACAGAGACCTGAAGCATAGAGAAAAATACACACTTAAAACCAAAAACACTAATGTCCTGGAGTGACCCAGTCATTCTAATTAAGCATCTGTGAAATTACTTTCATTTCAAATCACTTTTCACATTGCAGTTTTTAAACAGTTTCTGCTTAACTTTATAAAGTCGAGGCATCGGTTTCTTTTCGCTACACACAATGATTGCTGCCAAAGTTGACTTTGTAGCACTAACTGTTAAATGTAGAAAGGGAGGCAAATACTATTATTATTATTTTTTTTTTAAAATTACATAAATTATCTTACAAAACTTCAATACATAAAATCGCAAACATGTTCTTAATTGACTAATTTAAAACAAATGTGGAAAAGTTTAAAAATACGATTGTTAAAATTGTGTTTTTATCTCTATGCACAATAAAGTAGGAAGAGAGAGAGAGCACCCACAAAGTGTGGCCTACACAAGATGAGTTGTATACATCTGAGTATCTTGCAAATTTAATTCAAGAAAATTATAGGGGAAGATAACAAGCAGACGAGCATTAAAAATGCATCTTTAACTCTGGGATGAAACTACTTGTGGAATGAATCTTTTGATGGATGACACTATTTACTCCATTTACGATCTCTGCATCTGCTGAATCAAAAATGAGTATGCAGCACAAGTAGAAAAATTATCAAACATGTACACATATATCAACAGCCTTGCAACCCCACACCATGCATCCTCTCACTGTTGTTTCCTTTTTCCATACTTCTATTATATAAAAATTAAAAGCAAAAAATCCAATAAAATATTTTAAAATAAAAGCTTAAACAAAATGCTAGGCTTTCAGAACAGCGTTTTTTTTTTTTTGCATTGTGATGCAATTTGAACCAGTGGACTCCTCTTGAATCAACCTGGGTTTAAGTGACTTCTGGTTACCCAAAGCTTGTAACCATTTCACCAAGACAAGCAACACTGCACAGAGGAAGCCACGTGTGTGTTTGTTTATACGTACACTTGTGAGACACTCCAGAGTTTCTTTTTGTGAACTCTGTAACCTTGGAACTAAAAATGTTAGTGCTCTGCTAAGTGTTCCGAAGTGAGCACAGCTTCACTTTGGAACATTTTCTTTCAAGTCATGCTGCTCATTTAAGCAGTTCAAGCAAGTCAATTCGTTCAGGACTGCAGCTTCAGCTTTAACAAAGGTGATTCTGGACCAATAACACTTTTGACCTACACTGGCACTTTATGGCTTGGAAACTCCTGCTGTTAAGTGTCATATAAAAACCTATTCTGTAAGCAGCATGTGAGGACAATCACATCTCAATTTCTCCTGCATCAATATTGGAGCACCGCAGGGTTGCCAGTTCTCTTATTTCCTTCTCACTTTTGATAAAAAAAAACAGGTAGAACTACAAAAAAGTCAATTTGCAGTGGAGAGACAGTCTGCATTGTAAAAGGGAAAAACTAAAACTCGATTCTCTCAAAGCCATTGAATTAGTATCAGTTGTTCCTACATTTAGGCTATCAGACATTTAGAATACAAATTAGTATGAACGTTTTTTGGTAAATCATGATTTGTTCGTGTAAACATTTCCATGTAGATTTCATGAATAAAATTGAGTCAATGAGTAATTAAAGGAGTAGTTCAGTAATTTACAAAAACTTTTGCTGATAATTTACTCACCAATCCAAGATGACATCCAAGATGTCCATGTCTTTCTTTCTTCAGTGGAAAAGAAATTAAGGGTTTTGGTGGAAACAATCCAGATTTTTTTTCCATATAATGGACTTTACTGGGAACCAAATGGTTCAAGGTCCAAAAGACAGTTTCAGTGCAAACTGTAAACTGTTCAAAGGGCTTTAAACGATTCCAGATGATGAATAAGGGTTCAAACAGACAACAGAAAACTGAAAAGCGATCAACTTAAAAACAAAGCAAATGAGTGAAATAATGATGAACACCTGTGCAGATCAAATTAATTACCCAATTAATGAAGTCACTCGATTTTTTGCGAAATTGATGTGTTTCCATTGGGCATACACTCACCTAAAGGATTATTAGGAACACCATACTAATACTGTGTTTGACCCCCTATCGCCTTCAGAACTGCCTTAATTCTATGTGGCATTGATTCAAAAAGGTGCAGAAAGCATTCTTTAGAAATGGCGGCCCATATTGATAGGATAGCATCTTGCAGTTGATTGAGATTTGTGGGATGCACATACAGTGCACAAATCTCCCATTCCACCACATCCCAAAGATGCTCTATTGAGTTGGGGTCTGGTGACTGTGGGGGCCATTTTAGTACAGTGAACTCATTGTCATGTTCAAGACACCAATTTGAAATGATTCGAACTTTGTGACATGGTGCATTATCCTGCTGGAAGAAGCCATCAGAGGATGGGTACATGGTGGCCTTAATGGGATGAGCATGGTCAGAAACAATGCTAAGGTAGGCCCTGGCATTTATACGATACCCAATTGGCACTAAGGGGCCTAGTGTGCCAAGAAAACATGCCCCACACCATTACACCACCACCAGCAGCCTGCACAGTGGTAACAAGGCAGTGAAGGCACGATGGATCGCTGTTCTCATTCTGTTTGCGCCAAATTCTGACCATCTGAATGTCTCAACAGAAATCAAGACTCAGACCAGGCAACATTTTTCCAGTCTTCATCTGTCCAATTTTGGTGAGCTCTTGCAAATTGAAGCCTTTTTCCTATTTGTAGGTCTTTTGCTGTTGTAGCCCATCCACCTCAAAGTTTTGTGTGTTGTGGCTTCACAAATGCTTTGCTGCATACCTCGGTTGTAACAAGTGGTTATTTCAGTCAAAGTTGCTCTTCTATCAGCTTGAATCAGTCGGCCCATTCTCCTCTCTAGCATCAACAAGCATTTTTTTTCGTCCACATGACTGCCGCATACTGAATGTTTTTTTTTTCCCTTTTCACACCATTCTTTGTAAACCCTAGAAATGGTTGTGCATAAAAATCCCAGTAACTGAGCAGATTGTGAAATACTCAGACCCCCCCCCCCCCCCTTCTGGCAAATCATACAGCCAAAATGCAAAACTGCAACACCACGACAAAACCACTCACGACTCGCACCTGTACCGACACCATCTGGCCCTCTGTAATACTCTGTTCAACATAGCATGAGCAGGACATGTACAGCATTACTTAATCTGTCTGATGGGTGTGTGGAGACGGTGAGTGGATGATCGGTCACAAGGAAAATAAAACTAACTTTGGTTTGAACTGCATGACTGGCTAAATCTCATGAAACTCACAGAAATGAATGTGACGCAGAGCTGTAAAATGACTTAAAATATTCCCTTACTTTATGTGCTTGAGCACAGTCAGATGATTCATTTATCAGTTACATTTTTCTTTTTTTTCTCAGCATTTTCACCTAAAATATGTAAATTATGAGTTCAACTTGCATGCATCTCTTCATGCATGCAATCAAGGGAATACACCTGCAATATAAAATATTTTGATGGGTGTAGCAGTAAGAAAAATACCAGGTAAAGCCAGCTCTTTTTAGAAGGTTTCCATCAAATAATAATTAATGTTGAAATTTTTGTTGCAAACACAAAGCTACTCATTGCTTGATGCATTGGCTGGAGACTTTTAGCTAAATTAAAAACACTGAGTTCATGACATCATACTAAATATTTTATTCCCTCTTCATTTTTCTTTCAATTCAGGCCAATTTCAACATGTATTAGTTTATAATTTTAAATGAATAAAAGTGCCAATTAATCTTCTCTCTTGGCAAGTAAGAGGAAACACATTGAGCCATCCCTACATGAGGGTGTAAATAAATTTATGTCAAAGACCGATTAGTGACCGATTCAGGAAACCCACCTAGACGATTTAAAATAAAATTGTTGTTTTATTTTTAGGATGTTTAGCTTCACTTTCACAGGATACTGTGAATTAGTGTGTGTCGCACCAGCATTGGTGAGTGAGAGTTTGCAGGATGCTCATGGCATACAAACACCCTCGGTTCTGAGTCCTTGCTGACTCAAACAAAGGAAAATTTACACCTGCAGCCCAGGGGAGGAGAAAAGGAGAGAGAGTAAGACAGCATGGGGGAAGGACGGGGTTGAGAGAGGTAACAAGAGTAAAGGTGAGAAAAGACAGAGAATAGAAGCTCAAAAGAAGAAAAGGTAGAAATGAATATTTAACTCTTTCCACTCCAGGTTTTTTTTCCCCACAAAATTTCTAATGGCCCCCCAGAATATTTTGTTGTATGAATATCTGAACATGCAACAAATCAAAAGAAAGAACAGAGTCTCTGCTTAAAGGGAAACTAAACCCCTGGTCAGAGCCTGACTCCATCCACTGGCAATATTTGAAAAATGCTGAAAAAGTGGGCAGACCCCAGCGGAGATAGAGGGGATGAAATAGATGCTAAAACACTCTATCCTAATCGTTTTCAATACTCGCAATTCCAACTCCTGACTTGCTACAATGGTTTTTACGAAACAAGCTCGTTTTTAAACTGCCAAAGGCGTAGCTCGTACCGAGAGCGTGGTGAGCTGAAACGTGCGTACGTCACGAAGAACCGCTAATATCCAATAGGAAAATTCAACTGCAGTAGGCACCGTTCAACCTGAAGAGGGCAGCACAAAGACATTTTTACACCATATATTGTAGAAATGAAACACTTTATAAACAAATGTCAAAAAAGTTACTCGAATCAATGACTGGAAAAAAAGCAGAAGGAAAACTACAAAAAGCAGGGCTAGAGTGCATGTACTGTAGGACAAAAGGAGACAAAAGTTAATTATGTATAAGTAGGAGTGAAGCACAGATCCATAGGGAAGATACTTTTGTAAGGATCCACTGGAGGTTGTAGTGAGAACCCAAGTGAAGTTTTTAATTCAAAATAACACAAAACAAGATCAAAACATAAAACAAAGCAAGACTTGGCATGAAACAAAACCAACATATTGATATAGACTTACAAAACAGAGGCTACAGGGAACAATCCTTGACAAAGACACAAGGCAAACATGAGGGCTTAAATACACAGACTATGGACAAGACAAGTGACACCAGTGAACAATGAACAGACCAATGACAAGACATGGCAGGATCACATGACAGACATGGAACATGACATGGACAAACCAAAACATGACAGAGACAAGACCATCTTGTCCAGGGTCTCTGGCTGGGCAGGCGTGAAATGAACAGCCTCTGGATCGGGAGGCATGACGTGAACATCCTCTGGCTTGCCGGCCGTGCTGTGACCAGTCTCTTGCTCAGCGGGTATAACATGTACCGTCTCTGGCTTGGTGGGCATAACGTGAACAGTCTCAGGCTCGGTAGGACTGACGTGAAGAGCAGGCTCAGCAGGTCAGGCTTGAAGTGAAGATCAGGCTGGACGCAAAGAAGCTCAGGCTTGACAGGCATGACGTGAAGATGCGCATGACGCTCAGGTATGATGTGAAGATCCTCAGTCTTGGCAGGCTTGACGTGAAGATCCTCAGTCTTGGCAGGCATGATGTGAAGATCCTCAGCCTTGACAGGCATGACGCTCAGGTATGACGTGAAGATCCTCAGCCTTAGCAGGCATGACATGAAGCTCAGGCTGGTCAGGCATGATGTGAACATCCTCAGCCTTGACAGGCATGACGCTCAGGTATGACGTGAAGATCCTCAACCTTGGCAGGCATGACGTGAAGCTCAGGCTGGTCAGGCACGATGTGAAGATCCTCAGCCTTAGCAGGCATGACGTGAAGCTCAGTCTGGTCAGGCATGACGTGAAGATCCTCAGCCTTGGCAGGCATGACGCTCAGGTATGACGTGAAGATCCTCAACCTTGGCAGTCATGATGTGAAGCTCAGGCTGGTCAGGCACGATGTGAAGATCCTCAGCCTTGGCAGGCATGACGTGAAGTGGCTCAGGCTTGGCAAGCATGACTTGGAGCCTCTGAATTGGTGAGTACTGCAGGGTTACGGAGCTCCTCGTCCACCAAACCCACAATAAAATTTGAGCCGCTTATCAAAGGGGCATTGTCAATAGGCAATCGGGACAGCACCAGATCGTTTAGCCCTAAATGAAAAATGTCCTTAAGAGTCACCTTGATGAAGTTTCAATAGAGACAGAACTGCTGGGTTCATTGGGTGGGTCAAGCATTCTGTAAGGATCCACTAGAGGCAAGTTCTTGCAAGAACCCAAGTGCAGTATTTATTCAAAAATAATATATAACAAGATCAAACATGAAACACAAGCATGGCACAAAACTGTGGACATTGACTTACGCAACAGAGGTCAAAGGAAATAATCCTTGACAAAGACACAGGGCAAACATGAGGGCTTAAAAACGCAGACTTAAGACAGGACAAGGGACACCGGTGAACAATGAACAGATGATTAACCAATGACAATACATATGTCAGGATCACATGACAAACAGGGAATCACATGAAAGACATGGAACATGACATGAACAAACCAAATCGTGACAACCTATGGATACTCTAACACAGTCTCATCCCAAGACATCATACAACTGATGCTTTTGACCATACGCCAACATCCGCCGTTGTAGGGTACCCTTTAACGTCAGTTAGATGACGATCCTGGGGCGTCATCCAACTGACGCTTTACCTTTAACGTCAGTTAGGTGACGGGGTAGGTTTAAGTCTGGGGTAGTGTTAGGATTAGATAACGTCATCTAACCGACGTTTAAGGGTACCCTAAAACGGCGGATGTTGACGTATGGTCAAAAGCGTCAGTTGTATGACGTCTTGGGATAAGACTGCGCTGGATGCTCAGATTCTTTTGACTTTTAAATATATAATAAACTGTTACAAAACCTGCAGAAGGTGTACCCATGAGTACATATAATACCATTATAGGAGCACCGCTTCTGACTTATCTAGCTGCCGCAAAGATAAAGGGTATTAGGGCATATGAATCCAGATAAAACTCATCTTATCACCTTACAAGAATGAATTTATTGTTATCTAAACAATATAAACAATCTGCTGCTTGGGATAATGAGAATACAGCCTGCTCTCAAACACACAAGATATTTAACCTCTCCGGATCGATTCCCAAGGTTGTCAGATTAAACAAGTTCAGATGCTACTCCATAAATGTGTTGTATCTCTTATCAATCCATATCACACTGAAAACACAAAACACAATTTCAATTGCACTACAGAGTTCAGGATTCACAATGAGAGTGTATACAAGGGCCTCAAAAGTATTCGGACACTTAAATCACATTTAAAATGCCTGATGACGTAGCATTCGATTCAAATTTCCAAACCAAGTGGTATCTACAAACAAATTATGCTATTTACTTCACCAGTGACTTTCAGTGGATGGGTTTTCAAATAGATTTACATAGTTGAACAACTATGGGCATGTTCCACTAATAATTGACAAGAAGAAATTGTCAAAATACTTCTTGTCTTGATTTTGAATAAAACAATAAATCTATTGTTTTAAATAATTCAAAACTTTTTGGGAAACATTTCAAAAAGTGTGCTTGTGCAACTAAAATAAATGCTACATGGTTTGATATTTTGTTGTAATTCCTACATATTTATGTATTCCTCAAGTGTCCAGATAATTTCTGAGACTACTGTACACTCATATAGGTTATTTTAAGCTGCATAAGCTACAGGGCTCTGTTTAGGTCACCCTTATGTCAAAAGTTCAGAGAAGTCTGTGGGCTTTTGAATTTATTCACTGTTTTTTCTCTATTAGCTCATTGTGAGTTTGCTCACAGTGTTTCTCACTTCTGTTGATGTTTCCTGTTTATTAGAGATTTGCGGCCTTGTCTTTCCGGATCTGATATTGAGCTCTAAACTAAAGTCTTGTTGTATATAATTTATAGGGGAATAAAACTAAATAAAAAAAATGGTGAAGTGTGAAACATCAATCTGTACATCTTCACAATCGACTGCACACAAAGAAAGTTTGAAAGTGCTGTGAGAGACAGAGGAGGTCATCTTATTATCACTCAGTGAACACATGCGCACACACGCATGCACACACACACACACACATTTATGAGCAAAGATGAATGACTCCATGCTCAGGCCATTCCTTTTCTACCGTGCTGGTGACACTGACAAACGGCCCGGCAGTGTGAATTAAATATGACAGTCCTGCTGCTTCCAGTGCCTGTTGGATGCTATGCTGGCGTAACTGCATAGACACTGCCAGATCTTACCTTGACATATACACAAGCACATCCAATTACACACAAAGTCCTACATTTTCCATTCAAAACACGTGGAGCGAAACTCCAGGCAAATGAAGCTACAGTCAGCGGCCTACCCCTTACACTCTTACACTTTAGACAGTGTAAGGTATCTGCCTAAGGGCAATTAAAATTCATAGTCATTTAACAGCAAAAAGGTCTAGTCTTCCCAAGCGGACCCCCATGTGTGCCTGCTGACATTCCAGAGGTCCTCTATGGAGCTGGTTCATTATTCTCTATGTATGTTTGCTGACATTGTGGAGGCATTGCTGGTTCAGTTCATTACTCTCTGGGTATTTACTGACATTGGGGAGCCCTGCTGAGGTGCATTCATTATTTCTCACTAGGAACAGCACACACAGGTCTGCTTGAAGACCAGAAACTCACCTCCAATGACAAACTCGCATTCTACCTGAGGAGAAGGGGCTCTAAGTGAATGGCTGAACATGTATTTGGCTTTTGCTGCTAACACATTGTATAAAAAAAAGAATCTAAGTAAAATGTAGAGAGAATTGCTACACATGGATTTACATGTACCGTAAGTTACACTATTTCCAATGTGTTGGCTCGATATGAAATCATCTATGCATTTGAGAGCATTGAATTTATTCAATCATATAGACTTAAATGCTTAATTCAATCCCAAAAGTGAACATTTTGTCATCACTAAAATTAAATATGTGCATCATATAAAGCAATCAAATCATTTCATAAGCTTTAAATTGCTTGATTCATATTCATATAAATTGCCCCTTGTTCAGTATATGTTGAGTAAATGACCATCACTAGCTCAACCCTCATGTTGTTTCAAACTTGTATGACTTCCTTTCTTTGTTGGAACAAAAAAAGATATTTTGAAAAAAAAAAAGTCATAATGGTTTGGAACAACATGATGATGGACTTTTCATTTTTTGGCTGACCAATCTCCTTAATCAGGTTAAGACATTTTGTGTGCACTCACCCTATTCTCCTCCTCTCTGAGATCCGGCATGGTGCTGATACATAAGCTGATCACTGTCACCGCCACCATCACCACAGACAAACAAGCAAATATCTTTCCTGGCAAGCCCGACTGAGGGTTCTCCACCATGTCCCGAAGATCGTTCATGAACTTGCGGTAACGTGTCTCCACCACAGGTGGGCGCAGCTGCATACTGCGCTGACGGCGCTCCTCTTCCCGCCGCTCCAGCTCGGCGACCTCCTCAATGCGCGTGTACATCTTGCGCTTGCAGCAGCGTTCCATGTAGGTCATCTCCACGCCCCAATAGTTGAGCTCCTCGTGCAGCGAGAGTGCGCACATCTCCCGTAACATACGTAGCTTTCCTGCTGCTAGGAAGTTAAGGATTACGCGAAATGCACTGGGGCTACGGTCAAAGAAGAATTCACGGCAGGCCTCATCGTAATCGTCACAAACGCGAGCGATCTCCTCAGGGCTGCTGCAGGGTTTTAGACGTCCTAAGCGTGTCAAGGGGAACTGCTCTAGCGTACTCCAAGGGAATGTGTAACGGTTACCCCCCACATTGATGAGGGCCTGCAGGCCGTGGTCTACAGAAATCAGATCTTCTGATCGGCGGATGAACTGAGCGCGCTGATAATACTCTCCCTTGATGGTCTCGGTTTCTGGGATCTCAGTGAAGATGTGGTCCAAGCTGCTGTCGTCACTGACCGAGAGGTTGCTAAAGTCATGATTGGCGTTGCTGATGATTGGCATGATGGCATTGAAAAGGAAAGTTGATCAAAGTGATGGGCAAAGCTCTGGTCGTTTCAGTTAGCCTGATACCTGGGTGCTGGGCATTGAGGTGTTTATTTGAAGGTAGATCCCATAGGATCTTGTGCACAGTTCAGTGAAGAGCCAAACAGCCCGCATCATTTGCATCCTGTTGGAGACAAAGAAACAACAAAACTTAAAGAGGTCAAATAGCTGTGTTCATAAAATCAGTTTGATATACAAGTTTGAAATAGTACTATAACTTTGTTAAAATTACGTAGAAATTGAATCATATCCATATTTTCAGCCTTGCTCTTCATATTTCAATAAAGAAGGACACTATAGTGTCTGGAGGCTGCATGTATTAGCAGAGACCTCCAGACATCCCACAACTCTTCTTAACAGAGATTGAATAATTTGCTGTTGTCAAGGTGTTTCATTATGCTAGGGTGGGAGTGATAAACTATTTATTAATAGAAACATATTCCCATTGGGAGTAAGGCTTGCTTTACTGTGTGGAAAGTTAATTGAGGAAAGTGTGTTGAGCAGCCCAGTGCTGTGGCACTATCAAGAACATTCTTGCTCTCCAGTACAGGCTGATGAGCAGAAAGTGAGGGGAGCAAGATGCCTCATAATCACACATAAGCAGGTGTTAAAATAGGGTGGAAATTAGGAAGGATGTGAACCAAGCAGACAATGCATGATAATAGCAAACGTGTCTAAACAATGGCAAAATAATGTGCATACTTTTATAACAACAGACAGCATGCAAGAAAGGCCACTTCTGTTGCCTTTAAAAAGCTTATTTAAAAATCCACTATACACGTCTGAGTGATTTATCGACTTTAGTAAATTTAAAAAATATATATATATTATACTGTAACTTTAACCATATTTGTATGTCAAAACAAACACCAACACATTTCCACAATGTACAGGTCTGACATCTGGTTGTAAAAAGCATTTTTGACGACCAATCAGATTAGTTTATTCCAACAAATCCTTTTGCAAGCAAAATTTTAATCCCTATATTTTAATACATTTTAGTATATTATTTTTTTTAATAAAGAATTCACTTAGTATCATTCATTTGATTGAAGTATTTTCAATCAATATATGCCTCCAATGAAGTTAATGTAACACATAACATAGACTTAAAAGTCCATGTAACACATTTAGCAAGTGTTAGGCTATATTAAATTTGTTTCTTGTGCTAGCCTACTGTATGTTGAAATCTAAAACGATCTCATCATTTGTCAACAGACTGCTAGGGCATCACAAAACTGTATTTTTATATTCAAATATCTCTTCCTCAAAATTAGCCTACCAAAAGAATCGTTCGTGGAAATGTAATCCTTTAAGACTAATCAGAAGACGAATCGTTACTACCTTACGATTCCAATAGCCTAGTGTAATATCCCATCAATATCCTAAATAATTTATGAAAATTCCTGGCTCATTCACAAATACAGGCAACAAAATCATCGTACAATATAAGCTCAAACGCTGCTGAGTTTAAATGTATTATCTCTGAAAACACGGTAAAAATCTTTAAATAACATTATTTTGAAGACATGTGTAGGCTAAAAATGTATGTCAATCTATGAAAGCAGGAACATCAAATAAAGCTAAAGCGAAACCAAACGCACAACTGACATCCTAAAAGTTGATAAATACGCAATATAGGCGAAATGAACAATGATTCTCTAAGTTTAATGAATAAAATCTACAAGAGCATCAAAGTATAAACTCCCAGCCTACTCACCGCTCGCCACGACTCCGGTCCTCACTTTCTTCAGCAGAGACATTTTCTGTGCATATTGCTCCATAACAGGATAAACGAACTCACTTTAGAATTTACTTAACGCTTCTTGTTGGAATGCTGAAGTTCGGGGAGGGAAAATTATCACAGCGCGAATATTCTTCGCTGACACATCATCACTGTCCCGCGTACCGCTCAGAGTCACTATCACTGCATAGACGCGAGCGAGTGTGTGTGTGTGAACGCCGGTCGGTCGCGCGCCCCTCTCGCTCCTTGACAGAGGCACTGTAAGTTTAAAGAGAAGTCTAAATCATCGTGGGGATGTACTGAAATCAATCCCTGACCACATACTGATCGCACTCCGACAATAAATAGCAGATTATTTTATTGCAGGTTCCTTTTTTTCTTTTTTAAGTTTTAGTGGTGCACGTCATTCAACGTCAACACTGAGACATGATTAATTACACTCGCAATAACCTCTTCCCTGGTGACAATGGCGTTTTCAACCTATTTCTGAATCTAATAACTGTGTATAAGGATCATAAGGAAAAACAGTCTGTTTTAATATAAAACATGTTTCATGGCTCATGAGGTTGTTTCATCAACCGCAATATCCCATTACAGTTCATAGCCTATATATCTACTATAGGTAAGTGCAAATCTGTGTTTGCTGAAATTATGCATTGCACAGTGCAAACACCCCGGGACAACCCAATTAGTTTGATTCAGTATTTGCAAACATGCTGTTCACCTGGCAGCACTATTATGGAGCTTACAAACAGACACATAATGTGTGCATACTGTACTCATTATGATGGACATGCCGGGGAAATACTAAAATAACTAAGCTGTTTACACAGGTCCTGGTGGCATATGAACGGAAAGTGAGACAGCTGGTATTGTGCACTCAGTCTCTCCATCATTGGATGCCAAGGGTCTGGAGCACACATAAAACCCATGAATGATTGCACAGATATGCACTGCTGATATGCATATCAACCCCCTCCTGACTGTCTTTTTTTTTGTACACCTTCAATCATACATTTATATTTGCCACAAAATAAAAGCCATTCTGAGGTTCAGTGTTTTTTTCAAATACAGTATCTATGCACTAAAAATTGAAACAATTTCATTCTGAAATTTCAGGTACTGAAATAATTACAATTATTGTAATTACTACTCTTTATGTGTCCCAATTCGGATGCTGCATCCTTCGAAGGGCACAAATTACTGTAAATGTGACGGTCTAGCAACTATGCCAGCTGCCGTTGACATGTCGCAATAACGTTTTTACTGGACTTTTTTAAAAGTGATATTCAACTGTCTGAAAACAAACAGAAATTTTGTCAAATTATGTTTATCTGTACATAATAAACAGTATAAACGATGTGAAATCGCATCTTAAGATATGTCAACATTTGAACCGCTTTAATTTTTTTTTTTTTTAACATTTGTATCATTAGATATTAAGTTGAAACCCAATACTTACATTTAAAAGTGTAATCGTCACCAGTGCGCAATATTTTCTGGGGTTTACTAGGCCGTAAAGTATCCATCTTTTTTATCCTTCATTGCCCGGGAAGGATGCATTTCAATGCTGCAATTGAAGAAGCCCTTGAATTGGGATAGCCTTTGTCGCTCCACGTTATCTGCTTTTGAAGTTATATCCGTGTGAATCCCTTAGTCAAAGGACAATGTTCCTTGTTGTCTGCCAGACAACACCCATGTGTGATTTATACACACACACACACACCAATGGGTCGCTTCATCGAGGATACAGTGGTTAAAGCGATGGCCCTACAACATTTAACAGAGAAAGAGACTTTTTGAGAATGAGACAGAGTGGGGAAAGTACAGGAATCAGTTGGAGGATTAAACTGTAATCCCTAGCGACAAAGGGATGGATTTAACTGATGAGAGTGTCAGGGGGGACGGGACGTGGAATAGCTCTGGCATCTGATGGGCAGTTTTGTGTCCCACTGACATCCGTTTGATCCAGTGTATATTTCGATCAACCTAATTGCTCCTGTGTGTGAATAGCTAGATTTCTGCCAACCAGTGGTCTGCCAGAGTGGAAGAGAATGAGTTATAGAGCTGCGAGACTTTTTCAATCCCAATAATATAGGTGTTAATGAACTCCCTCCCCCGCCAAACGAATCAATACAATCAAAGATTTGATTTTTGTTGTGCTTAAAGCACCATGACTAGGTGAGATGGAGCAGGACATGTTGGTTCGGCATAACCATGCTGTTTTTTCTATCGGACTGCAATCCTAATCCAGGACGATTTACATAACATTCAAATTTGTAATCAAATCCTGATGGCAGCTAAGAGAAGCAGGTTAAATGAGTTTTCTCCTGGGGGATGGCAGATGTCAGTCAACTGGAATTTGGGCTGGTTGTAGCATTGGAGATTTAAAAAGAGAAATATATGCAGTCTGAACCTTTCGTTGGTGTTCTGTTTAAACATTAATGCTGCAGGATGGGATAGACCTATCCCTTTATGCAGACATCAAACCTCCCTTTGAGCTTAAATTGGAATTTGAGAACAGCCAGGAACGTAGAACTCCCTCACAGTTACACCACCTCTCTGTGTGTGTCTAATGTGCATGTGTGTGTGTGCTTAAGAGAGAGTGAACTGCAGACCGGATATCCCCATACAAGAGGGCCAAAAATAGAATGGTCTTCATCATCTGCACAGGGTGAAGAACATTTGAGCCTTTCATGTACTAAAAGCACCCCGTCAGCATTTCAAGCAAAACCTCATGTTCTATAGAATGAATCCATCTGCGTATCAATTACCTCAACATGCAACTATAGAACCATCCACTTCTTGTCAACAACATCAAATGATATAGTTTACAAGGACACATGGCATTGCCAATAACTGCAGTCAGCAGTGAAACTAAAAGGACCGTCTGTCTCACATCGAGGGACTTTCTGTGGTCTCTGCTGTGCGTGCAGTGTTTTATTTCCACATTAATTGAGCCTCTTTACATCAGCAGCCCTTACCCTGCTGCTCAGGTTACCTGGATAAGAACTTGAGCGCTCAACCTGATCATCTCACTTCCCTGATCTCTGATCAGTTTACCAATGCTGCGGCTCAATTTCCCAGCCCATCATGAAACAAATCAGAACACTGGGAAAACTTTCTTTTTTTTCTTTGAATGAAAGGTTATCAATATCCCATCTTCTTTCCTGTTAAAGTCAAATGTTGCCTTGCTTTAGTAGGGAATACTTTTTAGCAAACTTGTATTGTTCGTCAGGTGCAAGGGTTCAAAGAGTAAATGTTTGGTGGGAGTAAGTTACTTTTGGTTTCCAGTGAAGGATCAGTGCATTAAGCAGTGGCTAAAGGCTGCAAAGAATTGTAATACAATTACAATTGGGGAGTTATCCAGGAGTTAATCACACTAGTTTTTTAGTCAAGCAACGATTCTGGTGGCCACGCATGGCTCGTGACATTCACAGTTTTGTTTGTGAGAAGACCCCTAGTTGAACACATATTTTTCTCCACATTTACATGGGAGGTCGAGTCGAAGGTCAAGTCGGCCTGACTGCTGCTCATTTTCCCCGAGAATATCATGGCATGTTAACAACAACCCTTTAGAAAATTTATGTCCTTCGTGGATCCTTTTGATCTGCTTTCTATGTGCTTCTTTGACTAATCTCAGTCTCACACACGCTGCACGCGAGTTAACCATGTTCGACACATTTAACTGGAATTGGGGCGTCCACACTGTTTAATACATCTTAGGCACCGCTCTGGTTGTGTTTTGGGCTTTAGAAAGGGAAAAAACTAATTTTCCAGACAATCTCTCGGGGTATCTTGTGTCCGATTTACAAACGCCGTGGGCGCACCTCTCCAATAGAGACAGACCCATCTCCACTGCTTACTGTTTGAAGGAACAGCTCACACAGTAACAGTTGCTATGATGTGTGATTGGACAATGGCCGTTTTGTGGGAGGGGCCGGCGAAAGGTCAATTATGGCTTGTGACATTCACAGATTGTTTTTGCTTGCTCGGTTTGTGGCCACTGGTAAGACTTCCAATCAACGCCCAGATGGGTTGTCTCTTCGAGGCCTTGGTCCCACATTGCGCTAGATTTTATCACCGCCCTCCTACCCTCTCAGGGTAACACGGTCGTGGTGGACTGGTTCTCGAAGGCACCCCATTTCATTCCTTTGCTCAAATTACCCTCAGCTAAGGAGACAGCATTGACAGTCGCAGACCACATCTTTCGTTTACGTGGCCTTCCAATAGACGTGGTCTCTGACAGGGGACTCCAGTTTGTGTCCAAATTTTGGTGAGAATTTTGTAAGTTGCTGGGAGTGACAGTCAGTCCTCAGGGTTTCACCCCCAGAGCAATGGCCAAATGGAGAGAGCCAACCAAGGTTTGGAGAAGGTGTTGCGATGTTTGGTCTCCAAGAATCCCTCCTTGTGGAGCCAAGGCCCACAATGCGTTACGGGTTTCGCCCAAGGGCCTATCTCCGTTTGAGTGTAGTTTAAGTTACCAGTCACCAGGTTTTCCCAATTTGGAATCTGAGGTTGTGGTCCCCTCCCCTCATGCCTTCGTCCAGAGGTGTCACCGTACTTGGACTAGACCCGAGAGACTCTACTCCAAGAGGAGGCACGCACCAAGGCTAAAGCCAATCGCCACCGGTCTAAGCCTCCATACGTCTTTGGTTAAAAGGTGTGTCTTTCAACCAGGAACATTCCTCTCCACTCTGTTTCTAATAAACTTGCTCCCAAATTCATTGGCCCGTTTACTGTCACCAAGATCATTAGTCCGGTGGCAGTTTGCCTCAACCTTACTCCAGCGTATAGGAAGATTTATCCCCTCTTTCATGTGTCCAAAGTTAAGCCCGTGTTTTGTTCTCATCTTAATCTGCCTGCCCCGACCCCCCTTTCCCCGATGAGCCTGGGTTTGCTTAAGACCTTGGTTATGTCAGATGAAAAATAATGTTTCAGAAGCAGACACATTATTACATTTTGGTAAAAATGACGAATACCAAAAATTTCCCATGGAATAATGTGCACCGATGAATTGTACACAAGTCTAGGAAAATGTGTACAAATAGTGTACATTCTGATTTCATGTTGAATTTGAAGACAAGAGGAGACCAATCAGAGCCTCTCAACAATTCCCAAATACCCTGACCTGTCAGCATGCTACGAAGAATGAAGAATAGATAAAGACAGGACACAAGCGCAGTCATGGAGATAACAGCTTCCAGCAGAATACACAGAACATGAAGCCTAATATTTTTCTGTTGCAACTCATTCACCCAGAGGCGATACAGGTGCCTGTGGACTGAAGGACCACGCAATCCTGGAACAGATAAGTCAGCTATATCTGGGCTCCCCACAGACTCTCATCCAAATTGAATCGCCATTCCTCCAAACAGTGCAAATAATCATTAACTCATTCAAATAAATTCCAGCTTTCAAATGAAGTTGCTTCTACGCACCAAGCAACCATCGACATGCATCACAACAGAACCAATAGAGTGAATTAGTCAGCTTCTCTCCTCCATACCTTTTTTCCTTGCCCCTGGGCATGCAAGAGAAAAAAGATGAAGGGGAGGGAGAATAAGTTTTCAACAATTAAAACACAGCAGGAATGATATATTTTAATTTTAAGGCAGAACTAACTCTGATAAGCAAACATGTGCTGGCCTGTTACATTGCCTGGTCCAATTAATCATTACATTGCAGCAGAATTCAATATTCTTGTCAGGAAGTATTTGCTAGCTAGCTGAGTTAATAGAGCTCTTTCTCACTCTTCTGCCAATACACTGCTTACAGCGGGCATATTGATAATATGTTAGCACACCACAGCATCAAACATGGGGAGCAAATTTTAGTTCTGCCAAGTCAGATTCATGTTTTAGCGTGAAGTTACTTTTATGAATAAAAAAAAGCCCATTAGATTTAAAGTGTTGGTTCAAATGAACATAAAATGTATTCACTCTCATTCAGTATTGTTTAGCTTTTCTTACATGGAAAAAAAAAGGAAATTCTTTGTAAAAATGTATGATATAAACATACAATGACCTAAAACTATCAAACTCCTATACTTCAAAAGACTGTCACGGCAGGCTCGGGCTTAGCTTCTGTTGGAATGATGGATTTTGATGGTGCACTGAATTCCTGCTCTCTCGCAGATGGTTGACCTATTCTACATACTCTTTAAACGTCCCTCAAGGTCCGTCTATGGGAAGGTGAGCTTATGTCTCCATGTTGATACCTGCCCAGAAAAACACACCCAGGCTGTTGTTGTCATAGTGGTCGGGATGGTATAAATCTAGAAAGGCCTGTTTGTGTGTGTCTCTCTCTCTCTCGGACTGTATTTTCACTGTTGCTAAATCTATATTGCTTTTCCATTCTTCTGTCAGAGCTGGTTGCAAACTCAATTAAATAAAAGGCTGGATTTAACCTCAAGCAGTAATTTTAAAATGAAAACAAACTCAAAATAACACTTCTCAGAATACTTGATACAACAACCAACATAATATTGACGAGAACAGACCGTGAACAAAATGAATAAGGTATAAAAACAACATAAGTTAAACTATTCAACGAAATGGAGAAAAGCGTCATGGGCCCTGATGAGCCGTTGAGCGCCAGCTGTTCTGAATGAGGATGCCCTATATATTGTTAGTCACTTCATATTGTTTTTGTCAAATGGTTATTGGAGGTTTGGGACAACTCAACGTTTTCTCCTGCGCTTCAGTTTCTGTTCCATCAGTCTGGACTTCAGCGTTTCTTGAAGGTTTACTGCCTGATTCTGGTTTTCATCTCATTCAAACAGGTGCTGATCAATCACTCAATGAAAGAACAAGGGAACCAAATTCAAAAGCAGGAAACTGAAGAAAAAAAGTGCAAAACCCACCCAAAACACACATTAAACCCCGAATACCTATAACAACCATCTAACTAAACTACATGAGTTTACGATACTAAAATTACAGAAACTAAAAATCAATTAAGAAACATTTTTTAAAAAAGCTATTAAAATGACAAATGCTGCTGAAATGTCTTTTTCTCACAAAAAAAAAAAAAAAAAAATTTCAGAACACTTTTTGGAGCTCAACTGCCTCAGACCCTATTAAAAAACCAACATGACATCACGACTTTTGCGTAAACATACACGCCACTTTCGAGTCAAGTGGCGTGTTATCTCTACGCATTTTGAGCTATCCGCGTGTATCCGCGTGTATGTCTACGCCATTAACGTCCGCGTCATTCCGCGTGTCTGTACACGCGCGTCAAATGTCCAGTCATAAATGCCATTAACCCCAGTGACAGTTAAGTTTAGGGATAGGGTTGAGGTAAGTCATATCTTTTTTTTCACTAGGATGGTAAGGGAACAGTCATAAATGCCATTAACCCCAGTGACGGTTAAGTTTAGGGACAGGGTTGAGGTAAGTCATATATTTATATAACGTTAAGTCAACGGCGTTCATAAACACGCTGAAAAGCGATTATGCGTCTTGATAGCACGCCAAAAATGCAAATACGAATTGGCGTGTCATACACACGCTACTTCATGAGATCAGTCTGAAAAAACAATGCTCTAGACCTTTTGTGAAATATCCACAGTTCCACACACATACACCACACATATACTGCAATCTCAATAGCCTTTGAAATAGCTTTTGTATTCCTTTGTCATCAATACACAGTCCATGTTGAATGGAATAGAACTGCCATAGCCTAAGGAGAAAAGTTCAAGACGAACAGAACAAGGCTAATGAATGACCTCTAAAGTACATGACAAAGCTTCAGACCTCATTTTAAAAACATGTGCCATTGGCTGAGTCATGTTCTCTTGTGACAGCAGTGTACAGTGCAGCCCTCAGTGATCAAACAGGAGGGAACAGGAATGGCCGGTCTAATAATATGGAGGGAAAGGATCAGTGCACTCAGCCCTGCTTGTTGAATATAGAGCAGCTGCCTCATGCTTGAAATGTAAGGAATCCTGCCAATGCCATACATACTCCAAAATACACCTATGACAACAAATACTGTAAGAAAATAATCCAAGCTCTTTGCGGTCACAGAAACCAAATCAACACCAAGTAAATTCAAGCTTTATCCATGTTTTACCATGTAATGATTTGAAATGTGTCAGGTATTGTTCTGTTTTAATTTGACCACAGAAAAAAAACATGAAAAAAATGTATTAAAAATGTAGAAAATCTAGTATTAAGTAATAACCTAACGCTTCAATGTTAAGTACATATAATATTAGTACATACACTGTATATATAAAAATCAGAAACACCAAGCAGAACATGAAGGTTATCAGGATGGAATGAAATTTAGCCAGCAAACACCATGTTTGTGGATGAAGATTCAGTGATGATTCAAAGAATATCTTTAGTAAACATTTCAAAGCACCTAAAATATAATTAGCTGATGTCATAGATGTATTGTGAAACGTGGTTAGAATTACAATAAATGATTTTGCCTTGTATTTGAGGTATGTTTGGAGTGTAGCAGCCAGATTAAATGCAGGCACACAAAAACACCACACCATCTTAATCAAATACAGGTAAGAATTGGCCTGCGTCACTGTTCTCCTTTCACCGTGGGTTGTTCATGCTTCCTTTGCGTTTAATCTCTCTTAAAACACACACACGAGTAAAGGAGTAGTTTATCCAAACAAGAAATTTCTGTCATTATTTACTCATGCTCAGCTCAACCAAACTCCTTACATTTTTCTTTCCTCGGTGGAAGAAAGACTTTCTGAATAATATCCTGGTCATTTGAAGTTATGAAAGTGGATGAAGACATGTGCTGTCAAGCTCTAAATAAACACTAAAAAGTGACTCATAAGACTTGTATGCTAGTGCTATATTGCAAGTCTTCAAGACATACTGATGTCAAATAATTGCTTTGAGTAAGAAACAGGCTAAATTTAACTTCCATCCCTTCTTGCCTTCATCATTTGTGAACTATAATCATTATTTTTTTCAACTATATTTTTGTGTTACTGAGTGAAATAGAAAGCGGAATACTGAATTTTGAACATCAAAGTGGGTCTAAATAAATGGTT
This sequence comes from Cyprinella venusta, assembly GCA_038021265.1. Taxonomy (NCBI): domain Eukaryota; kingdom Metazoa; phylum Chordata; class Actinopteri; order Cypriniformes; family Leuciscidae; genus Cyprinella; species Cyprinella venusta. The sequence continues at coordinate 10,304,225 of CM075871.1, forward strand.
GGAAAATAATAGAGGTCTGAAAGAACCTCTATTGATAGAGCTTTAAAAGTAAATGAAGGAATTGCAGCTCAGCTGGGTGAATGTTATGGTAGTAACTGACCTTTCAAGTAACAAAAGTCTTCGCTTCAACTGAGAGCTAAATTTCTTATCCACTGTATTTGACAAAACTTTACTTCAATGGTTCACACTCTTGTTCCTGGTTGCTTTGACATTATGGTCCAATGAAACCCATTGTTTTTTATTCTAATCTACAGTTTATTGTTCTGAAATCAGAACCAACAAAACGAAGTGAAGCATGGTCTCCAGCTACCATTAATCACAGGGCATACTTGAATGTATAGCCAATGTAAGCACTGTACAGCACATTCAAGTTAATGTATGAATGAATTAAATTCCTTCTGAGCAAATAAATATTTCTTTCCAATCAGATGTGATCATTACCCGTTACTTCTGTACATCACAACCAAAGATGCTGATGACAGTCCTTCTTGTTGTGATTTGCTTTTACTGGAGTCTTTATTTTTCAATGGATGAAAATTGTTCTGGTGGGGAAGCATGAAGTAATCTCTGTAAATGGGAAATAACTTAAATCCACTGCTCTGAGTCTCAAAGGGCAGAACTGGAAAGCTTTTTCTAATCTATTGCTGATATGGTTACAGTGCATTCGCCTCCACTCTCAACACAATTACCACTATCAAATGTAAAGCTGGCCCATTCTGACATCACGACAGGAAGACTAATGCATAGTGGACAGAACTGAGTGCAACACATATGGTGAAGTGAACATTTGCCTAGATATTGAAGGGTGTAAACAAAGACGCATATGGTTGGTCAAAAAGCACATAATAGCCAGCTGTTGTCATGTTGGGATGCAAAAAGGAAAATATTGGTGGTGTGAGAGAAAATGGAGAGAAAATAAGAAGAGAGGAGAGAGTGAGAGGGATGGGAGGCATTTAATGAGATATCTCATTTTCAAAAGCTCATTTTCTTCTTTTTATTCTTCTGGTCTCAAATTAATCCCCTCATTGGTATTCTCAAAACAAAAAAAGTATAACCATATAAAGAAACAAGGTTCTATACATATAGGCTACTCTATTATTTTATTCTATTATTGAATTAAAAAAATAAACTTTGATTAATAAACTTGTCTTACTACACACTCTAAACAATGCTGGATTGTTTGAACCCAAATTTGGGTAAAATATGGACAAACTCAAATGTTGGGTTAAAAATGTAATTTCGAATTTTAACCGAACTTCAACTCTCACTTTCAACTGTATATTTTTTAATTGCATTTGTAACCCAACATTTGGGTTGGTCCATATTTTACCCAACTTGGGTTGAAACAACCCATCATTTCTTAGAGTGTATATATTTGCCATGTTAACAATACAATAAAAATGTCACAATCCTCATTTAGCAGACCAGTCACATCAACACACAACGGCCCTGTTTACACGAGAACGCTCGCGGGTGAAAACGTAAAAATATTTTATCGGATGTGCCTTTCGTTTACACGGCGACAGCGTTTTTGAGGCTTAAAAATGCGAAAAGTGAAACCACCCTCCAGAGTGGAAATCTTAAAAACGCTCCACCGCCGAGTTCCCGTGTAAACGGTAAAAACGCAAAAGTCTGCTTGACAGTGAAGGTTGTACGCAGGCGCGTGGACTTGGTGTTGTTGTAGTATGCACTCCAAGCCGCCTGAAGTGCATACTACATTGAATTTCACACACTTTTGCGTCACCATTTGCACGCAGAATTCCCCACACAAAACGCTCGTCTAAACGCAGAACAAAAAAGATGCCGCAACGCCACTTTTGCGTTTTCTCTTCAGAATCGTTTCCGTGTAAACATAGCCTACATATCCCATCATCCTCTCTGGCTACCCTCTGTTCACACTCAACAATCACCACACCTGTCTGCCATCAGCCACATCAGTTCCCAAAAGGCAGCACCAAACACTCATCAACACTAACACTCACCTTTTGGACTCACCAGATTATTTTACATTTATTCATTTAGCTGACGCTTTTAACGCGACTTACAATTGGTATATATGTCAGAGGTCGCAAGCCTCTGGAGCAACTAGGGGTTAAGTGTCTTGCTCAGGGACACATTGGCGTCTCACAGTGGATTCGAACCTGGGTCGTTCACACCAAAGGGATGTGTCTCGCCCACTGCGCCATCACTACCCCTTATATCACAGGCATGGACCCGCTATTATCCCAGGCATGGACACTTGGGATCTTACATGAGTTACCAACAACAACCACAGCACTATACAAATGGAGGATCCAAATGCTTTTTCATATTCCACTACTAATAAAAACTAAAGAAAAAGGGGAAATCAGAGAAAGGACACTGAAAGGTCACAACTTCAAAGGCTTTATTTTGGTGTTCCATCAATCTCCCCTTAGTTGCGGGAGAGCCTGAGTGTCACCATAGGTCAGCCTGTGATAAATCACTGGGTTTGTTTAATGTGTTTTCAGTGTTCACGCTGCACTGTGAAGAGGGTCATGGACAGGTGAGAGGAAGTGGAAAAAAGAGAAGCCGCCCATCCCATGATAAATTTCAAGAAGCGAGGAAAGTGCTTATGCACTCATCTCTTCCCATTTATTAAAAAGCCTGCTATTGCTAAAGTCTCACTTCTCTGTCTGTCATTACAAAGTATTAAATAACTCTATAGCTTTCTGACAGAACATTTTTAACGAGGCAATAAAACGATGCCACTGTGGTGCCATCGCACTGCCTGTAAATTTTTTTTGTGTTTTAAAGAAATGGTGCTCTAAATTCATCAAAAGAGGTGGTTTATGATACTAAATATTTTTTTTTCAAATAAATGCATTTCTTTTAAACTTTCTATCCATCATAAAACAATCCTGATTTTTTATTTTATATATATATATATATATATATATATATATTATACAAGACACACTTTTTTAGATAAGACATGTGATGTGACAACAAAGACTGGAGTAATGATGCTGAAAATTCAGCTTTGCCATCACAGGAATAAAAAATATATAAAATGTATTTAAAAAATGGCTCAATATTAGGGGAGAGGGTGATATCAGTAAAATAATTTCACTCTCTAAAGTCTGCACATGCCGAACATTCATTTTCCTCTGCCGACCAGTGTTTAAAACTGCACTGAAACTGAACCCACAATGCTCAGGATCCCTTTCAGTGATCTCAGTCTTTCCCAAGCTCAGATTCTCTTACACAAGACATTCATTATTTAAAATAAAAAGGGGGAGAAACAAGGAAGAGGGAACAAACCACTAAACATTTCATCCATTCAAAGTCACCATCAGCAGAGGACTGGTCCTAAAGAATAATCTGCAAAGTGAGTCAGTAACAAAATAGCATCAACCAGTAAATGTTTCATGATGTCACAGTTATCTGGATTAATTCATCTTTAGTTACACTTTCATGGACTTTCATTTAGTTTTCATTCATCACATCTGTTCTTTTGGTTAATTATCCCACCTCTCATCAGTAACCATAGATACTAATCATCACAGCTGCTCATCATTCAGTTTATCACCATCATGTATTTAAGGCCCTGTTTACACGAGAACGCTCGCGGGTGAAAACGTAAAAATATTTTATCGGATGTGCCTTGCGTTTACACGGCGACGGCGTTTTTGAGGCTTAAAAACGCAAAAAAGTGAAACCATCCGCCAGAGTGGAAATCTTAAAAACGCTCCACCGCCGTGTTCCCGTGTAAACGCAGAAGTCTGCTTGACTGTGAAGTTTGTAAGCAGGCGCGTGGACTTGGTGTTGTTGTAGTATGCACTCCTAGCTGCCTACATTGTGCATACTACATTGAATTTCACACACTTTTGCGTCACCATTTGCACGCGGATTTCCCACACAAAACGCTCGTCTAAACGCAGAATAAAAAGTGATGACGCAACGCCACATTTGCGTTTTCTCTTCAGAATCGTTTCCGTGTAAACATAGCCTTAGTTTCTCCCTGTACACCCTCAGTTGTTGATGTTTGCATGTTGTGTGTGTTATCCTTTGTTTTACGAGTTAATTATATTATAATAACCACTTCGTATTGGATCCTGTGTAAATGGTAAATGGACTGCATTTATATAGCGCTTTCATAGACCCAATGGCCACCAAAGCGCTTTACAATTTGCCTCACATTCACCCATTCACACACACATTCATACACCGACGGCGACGGCAGCCATGCAAGGCGCCATCCAGCTCGTCGGTGTGTCGTCAGATCCTGTGTACCTTTGTCTTCATCCTCATCTTCAACGCATTCTCATCCCAAGGCGTCATCTAACTGACAAATTTGACCATGCTTCAATATCTGACGCTTTAGGCACCTTTTAGCATCAGTTACATTACGCGATCCTAGGGCGTCATCTAACTAACGCTAAAGGGTGCCTAAAGCGTCAGAAATTGAAGCATGGTCAAAATGCTTCCTAAGACGTCAGTTAGATGACACCTTGGGATGTGACACATGAGGTGTCTTGTATTGGGCTGCAAAAAAATGTAAGTTCTCTGAAATCTGCTAGGATGTGCTCCATTGTCTGTAAGGCAAAAGGGATTAACGTTTTGTTTAATCTTGGCAAGATTATCACCTTCTGTAAACTCCTCCCACCTGCTTGACCCAGAGGATGTCTACAATACCTGTTAAAAGCTATCAGTTGGCAGCATTCCCATTAATCTCAATGGCAGTTTGCCGTCAGCGCCAATCAGAATACACAGGCTGTCAAAGGAAAGAAAGTTGTTTTGCCCTTCTGCCAAGAAGAGTATAAGAAAGGTGAATATCAAATGGAGAAATTATGCAAAAAAGAAGAAAAAAAGCAGATGCTGATAGGTCTATTTTTCTGTCAAAAAGAAAGTGAAGACCCTTTCGCTATCCAGGGTTTTGAAACAGATATATCCCCAAATGCATATTTTCAGCTAGTGATTCTGCTATGCCTGCCAGAGTTGGATTTGTTGGAATTAAATGAAAACTAACTTTGCAGAATCAGTCTTGGTTTCTCATGATTGCATTTTCCTCTCATTACTATATTGAACGAACTTGTTCGCAATGAGTAAAGGCCTTTGACTGATGGCCAGTTTAGAGGTTCTGACTATACTGAGCTTTTTTACACTTCTTTAATCAGTTTCTGCTTAATGATGCATATTGTGTTTTGGAGACAACAAAGTCTTGCCTTAAGTTAGAGATACAGATCATACAAAAGTCCTGTTGAAACTTAAGTAGTGAATTCTATACCATGTAATGTGAATCCATTTCTTTTTGAGATGGCAAAACGAGAAGTAAATATCAATGTTATGGAGACTGACAATGAAAGATAATAAAGCCCTTCACTACATAAAAATAATTAACTAAATATATATGCACAAGCAGAGCCATATGAAAATGATACATTTGTTAACTTTATATCTTCATCCTAAACTACTAATTAAAAGAAGCAACCATCACGAGCTGCTCAGTCTCCTTCAGCGTTGACAAGGAGGGTCCCATACATGCACTGTAATGGTTTTGACCCTATTAAATAAGTCTGTGTGGGATTACAGCCCAGGGGATGGGCAATAATAATCGACAGGGGGGAGATGATTGGAGCAGGCCATGAGACAGACCAGGATGCCCTTGATGTCCCTTGCCATGGAATGAGAGTCATGTCTAACAAAAGGGGCCTGTACCCTGGGGGAGACCATGTATAGCATTATAGCAAGGACACATTCGGGCAGCCAGTTACCAAAGAAATGGATTTGAAATGAGGGGCCATTAAGGAACAAACATGGTAGAGGTGACAGAGAAGCGGTGATTAATAGAAGGAGATAGAGCTCAGCAAGTGGCGATATAAATAGTTATTAGCCTTAGAGGTACATATATTTGCATTTCCTAGAGGCTTTGGCCATAGCATGAGAATGCTTTCAATGCAGGCAAATGCAAGGAGTTTCAAGGACATTGGATTCAGCTTCCTAATTCATGGAGACAATACACACATCCCCAGAACAATAAACACAAAGCTGCTCATAAACGTTCATTGGCGACAAGTACTCATTCTCCTAACCCAAAGCCTAACAACTAATTATAACAAACATATGGCCATCAGATAGATAGGTAGATAGGTAGATAGGTAGATAGGTAGATAGGTAGGTAGGTAGGTAGATAGATAGATAGATAGATAGATAGATAGATAGATAGATAGATAGATAGATAGATAGATAGATAGATAGATAGATAGATAGATAGATAGCACTGCTGTTTGTGTCTTTATATACACTAGGCATGGGAACAGATTGGAAATAGAGTGCTTGGTGTTGTTCCTGAAATCACTTTTTTGTGATATGAGGGAGGACACAGAGACACATGGGTCATTACTGAGCTGGGAAACACCAGTGTGACTCAATATGACTTCTCTGCTGTTTGAACATTCTTTGTGGCAGGTTAAGAGATGTCGTTCTTACCTTAAAAAGATGTTAGATCAAAATATATGTAGTTAGAAAAAAATCAAATAAATAAATAATGCTATATTCTTTAATATAGATTATAGCACACTGAAGTCATTTTTTATACTGCTTGACAGCCCCTGTACCAATTAGTTTTCATTGTATGGAAAAGAGCAGTGCATAAAATCTGCAAAACATCTTCGTTATAGAACAACATGCGGGTGAGTAAATATTGACAGAACATTACATTTTGGGAGAACTGTCCCTTCAAAAGCAAGAATAATGGTGTGACCATAAAGTGATTTTCCTCTGCTTTAATCACACAAATGCCACTGAGCCACAGTTACACTCCATTTCCAAAGCTTTCCCATGACTTTTTGCAATTCCCCATTTGGATATTTTACCCCAGTCTGCCTAGAACATGGATGAGAAGACAATGACAGTTATGACCTGTATTAGTCATATAGCTATGGCTCATCATGCTAAAAACCTATATCGATTTTTCCCCATTAAATGGATGAAGTTCGGGAAAGGTCTGGGCTAATCGTAAACTTACAGATGTAATTTAAAATTGCTCATAATTACCTGTGAGCAGAAAATAGCTCCACTGCCGAACAGCCCGATTAGTGATTGTTTCATTTGAATTGCCAGTAATGAGAAAAAGTTGTAATCGTAGGAGAGAAACTATTATTGATTTAGATATGGTGTAGCATAGTGATTCAGGTTGGAGATGGAGACTGCCCTCAATCAGATTGAGGGCTAATTGCTCGGCTAAAGGAACCCTGGGGCATTCAGAGGAAGTCATTCAGGGAAGTCCATGAGTGCACCCACCCAGTGAACGTGATTTCACCAAGTACCACATGTTCCTGGATCAACATCTTTGTTGATCCCAGATCAACTTTCCAATCAACCAATCAGATTTGAGGGACAAGTTTACAGTTTGTCAAGTTTAGGCTTAGAAACAGGGTGAAGTACTTAAAGATCAGTGTTATTCGCATTTCATTACCGGGAAAGTTATGGAGATGGTTAGGTTTAGGGGTAGGAATTGGGTAAGGACTACATTTTGGAACAGGAATGTTGATCCAGGACAATGTCTTACTTGGCAAAATCACAGTCACCGAGTGCAGCCACTCTCATAATCATTTGGAACTGCAGTCCTGGTGCACAGTATGAGTAGCAGTGAGTGAGTCACTCTGATGCCTACTGTTGGTGCTGCAGTTTGTCTGCGAGTCTGTGTGCACTGACAGTCTGACTTTACTCAGAAAAGAATGAAAGAAAGAAAATGCAAGGGAAGTAAAATGACATGTCTAATAAATTGTTAATTGTTTCAATGCAAGCTACTGTACCATATAGTGTGTGTGTATTGTCAAAAAAAAAGTAGAAAACAGCACTTCTTAGAATACAAGTGGCTGACACTGGGGTGGTACCCTAAAGGGTATCCTATTGTACTTTTATTGAGAGGTACAAAATTGTAACTTATAAGGTTGTACCATTTAAGGGGCAATTTTGTACTCCAAAGTATAATTGTGCTTACAGTAATGAAAGCACACAGTTGTACCTTATCAAAAGGATCCTCAGGCTATGCCCTGACAATGCAGTTTTAATCACTTATATATATTAGGGCTGTCAAACGATTAAACTCGATTAATCGCATCCGAAATAAAAGTTTGTGTTTATATAATATATGTGGGTGTACTGTGTATAATTATTTTATATATGGAGATACACACACGCTTGTATATACATTTAAGAAATATTTTCATGTATATGGATTTATATATAATTTATATTATATATAAATATTTTATATATTTTTTTTTCTTAAATATACATGTGTGTGTATTTTTATATATATACACACAAAATAATTATACTGAACATTTATGTTCATGGTTTGTCTGAATACTTGATTCTAATTGGCTGGAAGGTGTGCAATAAAACAGTTTAATGCACAGGTTTTTCCAAGTCAGTTTAATCACCTTGGCTTCTACAGTATATTAATGCCTTGCTTTCATTGAAGCATGCACACATACGTACGCTGACTCACACTTCAGAGATCATATCGCACTAAACACACAGAGAAATATCCAGGAGCACAGAAACTTCTTGTCAACACTGCCCCATGACTTTTATTAGTAAATTAACTTCGGTGCTACTGAATCGCTAAATTACTTGCCTTCACATCATACATTAAAATAGTTTAATGAACAGCTAGCAGGGGATTATCCCTTACATATACATCCTAGAGTACACATTAGCCAGATATTAAAATATTCATATTATCATTGATTTTGTAAAAGTGCTCCACATTGGCTTGAAGGCAGATATTAGGAAAACTTATCTTCACTGACGATTGATTATCGATTATCTGACCATCTGAGGAAAAATCCCACAGAGCTACGGCTTGTCTGTCATGTGCATAAGTGTGTAATGATACGTGTAATGGTATCTCAAGTGAAGAGCTAAAGTACAGCATGACCCTTTGACCCCATTAGTTGATGGTTTGCAATTAGTGGTAAAATATCTCCTGCCCACATACATCACCACTGCCATCTGAATCTAGACACTGAACGCTTTAAGAAACTCAAACAGCATTGCGTTATTGTACAGTACACACGTTCTGACATACTGACCTTATCAAAGTAGCTTATGTCCTGTGATATATGACACATGCACTATAGTTAGGTAACATACACATCATGCTGAAGGATGGCTCCCTTGGCAACATTTCTGCCTAAGGAAGTTAATAAAAACATCAATTGTTTCACAGATGACCAAAAAACTGCCTTTTCTCTCACGTAACTGTATATAAATGGAAAAAACGATTTGAAGGTAAAGGACAAATGTACCATAACTCAGGCTAGATCATATTATATCAGGTCAACCCACCTTTAACAAGCAATTATCAGGACATCTCAAGAACAGATGTAAAGTAGCAGAGATGTTCTGAATAAGAAAATCCATCAAGAGAGTTGCAGTGTAAAAAATAATTCCGTAAAAACAAACAAACAAACAAAAAAAAAAAAACATAATGTACTGGCAGAAAATTACCAGGACATTTTCTGTTAAATGACGGACAGTTCCACCTACTCTAAAACGGAAAATTCTGTACATTAAATTGCTCTGACACATATTAAGATAGATCTAAATATGCACTGTGCCCGCTATTAAACGACATAAAAGGAAAAGGTCTGAAAAATAACATAATTTAAGTACCATAAACTATGAGTCATGCATTTAAACTCGAACAAACATGTGAATAGCATTGGAATTAGAATGGATATTCAGGTATCAGCAATAGTTTAGTCTATATTCACATTACTCTAGCATTGTTCTGCACATATATATATATCTAATACTCTTATCACCGTTTCACTTGTCTTTAATCTGCTTTTACGCTTCCATGAAATATGCTAATGAACTGATTACATTGAACTAGGTTTTAACCATTTAACCGTTACTGTGCTATCCCTATGAACTCACAAAATAATTAATAACCTATTTTACCTCTCAATCTGACTGTGATTCTTATTTAACAGCATTAACTTCACTTTCTTTTACATGTAATAGCTGACAAAGCAATGCTAAAAGAGGCTAACAAGTATGTGAGGGCTAACAACAGTCAGGTGTGCTTTGAAACTACCCAGACTCGTCACTAGACACATCATATTCAGTGTCTGTACACATCTATTCGGTTAATTATGCCTCGTCCAGCACTCACGTCGAGTCTATATCTTTAGTTTTAAGCCTTTATTTCCCCGTTTTGCTAACGTTAAGAGTTACTAATTTTCTACTAATTGAGTAGTTAACACTCTCGTCCGCCATTTCTCGCATAATATTCTTAATCACGGTTAAAACTTCACTTTCCTTAACGTCTCAGGCACGAATGCATTTACCAGTATAAGGTTATTGTCAGCTTACCGGTATAAAACACAAGAAAATGAATTCATCACACACGGAGCACTTTTCTCAGCACTTTCGCGAATCATGCAGTGCTGGACTACTTCTACGCTGCTAGCTGGTCAGCACCCATGCGCTGTGCAACTCCCGGGTGCCCCCTGCTGGCGACTCCGAGTCTCACCAAACACAATGCAATAGGCTCTATGCACAACTGCACTACTTCCTGAACTTCAGCCAGCTCCTTGTTTCCTGTATACCATTATTGGACAATTTGATTAATTCAGGTGTGCTTGACCTTAGTAGTCACGGCAACAATAATCAAACACACCTGAATTAATCAATGTGTCCAATAATGCCAGACAGGAAACAAGGAGCTGGCTGAAGTTCAGGAAGTAGTGGAGCTGTGCATAGAGCCTATACAAGTAACTATAACATTAACAGTTCGAAATTTAAAGGGGGGTGCATTGATATCTAGACCCTATCCTGTTTTACATTCTTAGTGCTACATTAACGAGACTAACATTGTTTATCACAACTCGGCAAGAAATAAACTGAATCACCGACAAATAAAAGTAAATAAACCAATTACAACGAGGACACTACAACAACTGAGAACCTCCACGAGTGTGAACTAAATCTTTCAAAGTGTCACGATATGCATAAAACGATCATAAGGCCCATGCCATTTGACAAGAAACTAGCGTTCATGGGTGAGGACCAACACCATGACCCTTTTCTCCTGGTTGAAACCCTCTTAGTTTCAACCAGGAGAAACGCTGTACGCGTTTGGGAGTACGCTGGAAATTTGGTGTATGCGCTTTTGATAAATGAGGGCCAATATGTGTTTAGATTTCTGATGGTTATGAGGGTGAGGTTCCACTCAGTAGTAGCTCGAACAGAAAAAACAGTTTACACTTTTCCTACAGGGAATGATGCAATCTCCCCTTGCTGTCTCTGGTTCTGCTGTGATCAGCTATTCGGGTTTTGACAAACTGGTGGAGAGGAGGGAATGATAAACCATGTATAATTTTATAGAGAAGACATGGATTTGAATATTTGACCATGTTTTCCCAGCTGAGTAATCCATATTTTAGTAATATTGGACACTGAGAAATACATGGTTTCTCATCTAAAATTTTAACAGTTCGTTTAAAAAGTGATTGCAGAGGTTTCATAGATGTAACATTAGCTTGTGACCAACTGGGGAAACAGTAATTGATATGTGAGAAGATCATAGAGTGTACATTTTTGCGGCCTGTGTGGACATTTGAAGTCGGATGTGTCTAAAGTTACTAAGGCTAATTTTAATTCGATTGCAGACCCTACATACATGGAATCAATTGAAACTCCCAGATATTTGTATTCTGACACAATCTGCAGCCTTCCCCGAGACAAAAATATTTGGCTCAACACTAAACATTTTGTGGGACTTGGTGAAGAACATTGCTACTGTGCTTGATGTATTCAGCTGCAGGCAGGAGTGTTTCAACCAAGCTGTAATATTATCCATGGCGATAGTAAGCTTCTCAGCCACGTGAGATATGTTCATACTGTGAGCATAGACTACGGTCTGAAAAACTTACAATAATATGAAATTTCCCAGATATATGTTCTTAGTTCTTTTAAAGTATGTACAGTACTTATTAATATTCGTACTTGCTCATCTGCCTTTCTAGCATTATTAGTATGGTGTTTACCAGAGACCACCTCTGGCTTTTACTAAGTTTGTTAATATCATTTATTTCGTTTTAAATCAGTTTATGCATTAAGCCATGTAAGCGTTTTAGAACATCCACAACGAGGCGGGTTTCGAGACATCATCTCGTACAATAGAAGTCCCATTTCATTGGCTAATGGCTATAGGCGCCAAGCAATAAAACGGCTTCTTTGAACACCCCCGCCTCAAGAAGCGAAATTTGAGTTTTCAGTGACAGATTTGATACTGTAAGTTGCAAGTGCCAAATTGAGGTTTTATGCAGAATGTGAATTTACGAATAAATGCAAATATACTGTATATTACATGTTTATGAATGTCACTGTATTTCTGTGAAATTGCAAATTTCAACATTCAACTTCAGATTTTTATTTGACAGGTTTTCACATTGGAGCTGTGAGTGTAAACGTTCACATACAAGTATATGAATATTGTACAAGTTCTCAAATTCACATCTACAGTATGTGCTTGTATTGCTACTCTTTTACCTTCATATGACCAGGCCATGTAGACAGATGGTTGTGGTGTAGACAGAGCTATGGAACCATGAAGTTGAGATCTATTGCAGCACAGAACCAGTCTAACGGCCAGGCAGAAGGAACCAGCAGGCAGGGAATCTTGGGGAGTAGACAGGAACCAACACAAAAATAAGAGCAAAAAATAAAACTACAATGGCAAAAACTAGAACACCACAAAACAATTAGAAACTTAATATAACTGGAGCAATAGCGACGGAAAAAATAAAATAAATTCTATAAATGAATAATTGGAAATAGTAAATGAGGATCAGGTGAAACAAATCAAGCAAACCAGGACTAGACAAGGGGGCGGGGTAACAGGAAACAAGGAGGCGGAACAAGAGCAGGACATGGCAAACACAAACAAAGACAAAGCCATGTGGTAACACACAAAACAAACATAGAAACACGAAACAAAGGCTTGTTTACACAGACACTGGTATTTTTATAACCGTGACTTTTTTTACGTGGTTTGTCCACGTGAAAACCAGTAAAACTGTTCGGTAAAACCGGGTTTTACCTTGTGACGTCAAAATGTGCGCTTTTATCCGCTGTGTTTGACGTCAGATTGTGCGCCGTTATCCGGTAATAACTTTTTGTTAGGATTCTGATTAGCAAACTTGGCTTTACGGTTAGGGTTATATCGCTGTCTGCTGGTGTGGCATGCTCTTGACATGTAGACTAAACTGAGCACGTGTTAACTCAGGTTATGAAAATGGCCGTGTCCATGTGGACAAGGCCAAAGACAACACAGACAAGGCTGTCAGGACAGAACCCTGACAAATACGGTGAATATTATAATGTTTAGACCCATGTTTAATGTTAAATACTGTGTTTTTGGATATCTTCTCAAACATGGTAACAATAATGTATCATAGTTTGGGCCTGCTTGGTTGCTTCAGTAAATGCTTTCTGCACGCCCTGTGTTACTGAAGTGTTCGTTTCTAATGATTTATAGCCTGCTATAGACTATAGTTATTATTTTATGCAGCCCTACAAATATATGCCTACAGCTGCACAATAAAGCTGGTGTTTCCCTATCCCTGCATCAGACTTCTCCTCCGCCCGCCCGAAGGCCCGAATTCCTGGGATTGAGCAAGAACACCTGATTCCCGCCGTCATCAATGTGACATCCTGTACCATATCATTAATGTATGAAACTTCGATTAATGGAGGTATGAGGTAATACAGGTATCTTGCAGGCTTAGACTCATCTATAATCCAGTCTTCCCCACAAACATGAATATTTCATAACGAGTCTCTTTCACTGCTGACACCAAAGGAATGTAAAGCCATGTACTGTAGAGTGCAGTACTGTCAAGTTCAGGACTGTGGGTCATTGCGGTGTGGTAGAGCCGAAAACTTTCTGATCAGTGATGCTGTCTGTATTATTCATAATGGTCATTCACTGTCTCCTGTCACACACACACACATTTTAGTACAGAATCAGAAAAGGATGGAACTTGTTTGTTTGTTTTTTTTTTTTTTAATTTTACACTACACTGGTCACACTGGCAATTTACATGTACTGTAATTTAAAATGTGCAATCATGCATCAGATGTTATTAAATCAAGTATGTTGCTGGAGCTTTGCAAATACAAATAATGTAGTAAATAATAATAAAAAAAATAATTCAACGAGCATTTGTTATATTACATGCTGACATAAGGGGTTCATCAAGATGCACCAGGATAGCATTGCAGGTACAAATGGCCAAGACCCGATGGGAACATATTCAATTTTTATTTTTACGATATAAATGCAGAAAGAAATCCCACTATATATGTATGTATTATTTTTTTGCATAGAATTTGGAGGCTATTCCGTGAATAAAAGATGAAAATTCTCTAAATTTTGAACTGGAACTCAGTCCCAACCCCATTTTGTCAGCCCTATATCGTAATGCCATAATCAAGGGTACATACAGTATCCTGAAAAAAAAAAAAGTTCATTAACCTGTATTCATAATGACAGGTTAAATATTTTCTTGTCATGTGACCATTTAAGGCACCTTTTTGACATGAATACCAAAAATGTGCAGACCATTAAGGCAACATTAAACGGTCATTATCACACAACATTAAACACATAATAGACCGTTATCTTGCTCCTCAGTGTGATTTCCTCACTGATGATGAGAGAATTACAAAGCTTGGCAAAGCTATTTACTGTACCAGTCATGTGCAACTAACAAAACAATGAACATTGGAGAAAAAAAAAAAAAGACAGACACAATAGAAACATATGACTATTGAACATAACAAGAATGTCTTTGGATGTAACAACCATTTTTCCCAGCAAGATTTTAAGAGGTTCAGAATGTTTAAACGAATTAGCCCGAAAGAAAGAAAGAAAGAGCAAGGAAAATCTCTCATATATCAGTTATTTCTCCTTGACAGCAATAAGAAGACATGGAGAGCAAATGAAAACTACAGCTTCTCAGATTCTTCTTTCATCAATGTCACTCTAGAGACAAAAGTACATTCTAGACGCAAATATTTCCAAATGACACCCGAATTGCAATATATCTGTACTTGCTGCGAATGAATGTGTCAGTGGCTTTGGCCTTAGCAGGGGTCAGATATGTTGACGTGGTGATTAACAGCACAACAGAACCAAGATTTACCGCAAACAAAGTCTCACCACAATGAGAACTAAAGCCAAAAAAACCTGCCCATGTAGGAAGGAAACAGCTGAGAGGCAGTGGCTTTGTGACCATCTGTAATAACCAACGGCTAAACTTTGACGTTTAACTAATGCCAAAGGAGCCACCAGGCTTAATCAGTATGGCATTGTTAAAATCCCAACAGTGAAACATGGAGCGGGAGGTAGAAAGAGAGCCAAAAGTGAGATGGAATTGGAAAGTGCTTTTTTAAGGCCACATCTGTAGTCCTCCCTGAGTAGCCTGGCGCTATAGTGGGATTTAAAGTTATAGTGACCTTTTCTTTGCAGTGATAAATACATAACTCAGAGCTGATGTGAACGGTAACTTAATAGAGTGGAACTCTTTTGTGATGAAGACTCCTCATACCTGATCAACTGCAGCAGCAGAATTGAGGTGAATGCATTTTTTTTCTTCTACCAGTCCTATCAACTCCCATATAAAAACAGTCCAAATGTCAATTATTTGCGGGCAGACTGGCGTGATGTGCATGGATAAACATGGACGATACGGTATATGACTGGTTGTGGTCATGTGGAGAAGTAATCATTGCCATATTTACAGGACAAAACAGACTATCAACCCAAGATGGCTCAAAAATTGTCCATCATTGGCTTTGTGTGGTTACGATGAACTACAACTGGTTTTCCACTGGACCATTCTACATTCTGAGTCAAAAACTTTGGGTAAAACAATGTTGCATTTGCAAAATGCCGACAGCAATATAGTAAAGTGATAATTTAGCAAAATGACTGCTGAAAAGGAGCTATCGATCTATGATAATTAAACAGAAAAAAATCCATCTGTTTTTCTTGTTTGCAATGCAATCATACGTGATAAATCAGTTTTCCATTATATATTTATGGTATACCCTCATGCTGTTCCACTGATACAGTTAGGTAATTAAAGTTTGGCAATAAAATCATTCATCAGCACTGGTTTTGACTTCAGGTTTAAATGTCTAACATTAATCTGCTGCTTAAAATATGGATTTTCGTGTGCAACTACGCAAGTAATAATCATTTAAGTGCTCTAAAATGAAAAAGGACCACAAATGGTTGACAAATGAGCTAGCAGTTTGAATTCAGTTTCTAGCAGATGCATTTGGCACATGCATTTCCAAGCAATTTCATTGCACTAAGAGCATATTGGCTCTCACGAAAGCTAGCAAAAAGACAAATACTATAAAAATAACAACGTGAAAGGTCATTCATTCAGTGAATGTGTATACTAGATTAGTTGAATGTTCAGTAGGATCATTTAAGGCCTGTTCACTCTTCTTTGAACATACTTGTTGTTTGGTAAGACGTGAAATAACTTGAAAATAGAGATAAAAAAAGGAAAACTCAGAATTTATATATATATATATATATATATATATATATATATATATATATATATATATATATATATATATATATGCAGTGGGGTTTAAAAGACTGAGGCCAAAAGGAAAATCTGGGATACAAAATCAAAACTAAAACTCTAAATTATTTTTATAGGATTTTGAATACAATTAAAAACACATCATGATAAATCTAATACAAAACAATTTAAAATTTTGCTCTATTTCTAGGCCAGTAATTTTTGACAAAAGGTCAGATAATTTCTTCTACCAATAAATCATTAGCATTTTTCAAATGAACTTTTTACTTTGTCATGCTATAATAAAGCATTAGTAATAAAAATAGTAATTTAAATGATTGATAAATATATTATTTAATATCATTAAATTAGTAAGTTACATTAAAATAAAGAAAAACAGAATAGAAACATTTCCATAGTAGTCTAAGACTTTTGAACCCCACTGTGTATTTGTACAAAAAATTTAAGTAAGAGCGTGTAGTTTTGGTATGCAGCATGTAGTATGTCCTTGTTTAGGAGTGTTGATGACCATCATTATTGTAGTGAGTTCAGCCAAGTTTGATTCTCGTATCCTGGCCGTAGAAGCCCACCTGGAGCAGAATGGCAATGTCAATTAAGATCTGTACCGCACCACAAACCAAGAACTGAGTGGGGCTTTCATTGATCACAAAATACGCGGTCTTAAAGATGTCACCAGCGGTCCACAGGAGAACCATCTTTATGCTGAAAAAGAGGGAGGGAGACAAAGAAAGAGAACATTTTACTAAAGCATTCAGAAATATATAAAGTCTCAGCAGTTGGGAAGATTCCCATTCAGCTATAAAGTTCTGATAAATGAACCTCATTCGAAACCTTTTAAAGGCATCACCAATACATCAGACTAATGCATCGTAAAATGTCCTGTCCTCCCACTTGATAAAGTCATACATCTGTATATCTCACACATTTGCAAGTCTCTGAAGTCTAGTGCGATTGAGTCCAGTGGGGCTACACTTAATAAGAATCTGAGGAGACAATTATTTCATATAAAATATAAAATTGTGAAGAGGTGAGGTCGAACTTCTGGTAAGTAACAGCTCATGAAAAAATCTAAAAATAGATTCATTTGAGCGTTTTATGCGGAAGAATTTGCATTCTACAAATGTCAATTTAATGTGTGAGGATACACGGCAGGAGGAACAGTGCATCCTGGGACAAAACCTGCTCTTTATTAGTCAGAGAAGGACCGAACCACCTGCAGGAAACTTGGGGGACCACAAAAGCACGATAATTTTGTAAATGTCAATCCTCCTTCCTTTTTGAAAAGCAGAGAAAAGTTCATCTTTGAAAACTTCCAGGAATCAGCTAAAGTGTTCTCGGGCGAAGAGCGATGCTGCGTTCTCAGCGCAATTTATGCTGAATGAGTTCATTCTTTTCATTCAAGCTTAAAGAGAGAAAAGTGGTCTAAAGATGAGCACAGACTATCAGCTGTTACAGATGGAGAGGGAGGAGAACTTGGACTTCTTACGCTCCTGAAGGTCATCCCGACAATAGAAATGTGTCTTTTACACAATGCGAGGCAGCAGAAGCAGATAACTAATGAAATGGTAAATTCTTCCAACTTGTCTACTTGATGATACAAACCCATCCATCTAGATATGACATTGACTATGATTATGTTCTTCCTTATTTTTTGTGTGCATTGTTTTGGTATCATGAGAAGATTGTGAATGAGGATGAAGGAATATTTGCTGGTAGGAAGTGCAATGTTTGGTTACATCAGCGTGAATTACAGTGCTAAAACAACCTTAGACACTTCCTTAAATTTTGTCCAGAAAACACGCATAGTTGGTGCGAACTAAAAAGTACTATGTGACGTGGTTGTGAAAATGATAATAAACTGGAAAAGGCTATGTATCCTGAAAGTTATACTTATATGAAATACTTTACATGAAATGTAAATTTTCATATATGAATTGTAGCCCCACTGGACTCATAGATGAAAATTTCCATTAAAATATCCTGTTTAAAGTGCTTTGAGAGAAAACGTGCCCTGTATCCGATCTCAAAGTTACACCCCACTCCTTCATTTGTCTTCTACATTAGTTTACTCTAGAGACCATTCTCAAACTTCATTAATGAGGATGAAACATTAATGAGGTAATTAAGTAAGGTGGGTCATCTGTACAAGAGCACTGCCACACACTAAAAACCACTTAAAAGTTCTCCATCTTCCGCTCAGAGAAGTGAAACTCATCTAATTGTTCCCAAAAATTCATTCTAAGACAAACATGCTCTTTCTCATTCATAACAACAAACCGCTATCTAACCACTCTCCTTCCCCTCCAAGCACTTTGCGGATTGACAGCAGATGAAAGAAATGTTCGGCAAACAGCGAGCAGCGCTTCAGGGCCTATGAGAGAGGTAGAAGTGATTATTGCATTGATTAGGAGAACTGAGGCCACGGTTATACAGCACTCCCGTCCACACTGAACAGCCCTGCACTCAACCCTGACAAGCCTTCAATTGATCCTCTTCCACCTGACACTCCATCAACCCAAAGAAAGAAAGAAAGAAAGAAAGAAAGAAAGAAAGAAAGAAAGAAAGAAAGAAAGAAAGAAAGAAAGAAAGAAAGAAAGAAAGAAAGAAAGAAAGAAAGAAAGAAAGAAAGAAAGAAAGAAAGAAAGAAAGAAAGAAAGAAAGAAAGAAAAACAGATGGACAGAATGATATGTAAGATGATAGAACAATGGAAAGACAGAATGATATAGAAACAGAATGATACAACTATAGAAAGAATTATACATAAAGATAATAGAATACAACAAAAGATAGAACTATATGACAGAACTACAGTAATCGGGTGATAGAACGATACTCTAGGGTTAGGGTTAGGAATATGGGTGGGTTGCATGTAATTATGCATAATTAATAGTTATTACTACAGTAACTAAATGTAACAAGGACACCGTAAAATAGACAGAAAAATAGAAAGATGGAATAAAAGATAAAAGAAAACTGTTATAAAAATAGAACGATATAACATTAGAATTGTAAAACAATAGAAAAAAGAATGGTAAAACTATTTAGATAGAACAATAGAAGGACAACAAACTAGAACGCCAGCATGATGGAATGATACATAAAATGATAGAAAGACAGAACAGCAGCAATCAAGATGTAATGATAGAAAGAGAATGAACAACATAGAGATGGATGGATGGGTGGGTGGTGGATGGATGGATGGATGGGTGGATGGATGGATGGATGGATGGATGGATGGATGGATGGATGGATGGATGGATGGATGGATGGATGGATGGATGGATGGATGGATGGATGGATGGATGGATGGATGGATGGATGGATGGATGGATGGATGGATGGATGGATGGATGGATGGATGGATGGATGGATAGATAGATAGATAGATAGATAGATAGATAGATAGATAGATAGATAGATAGATAGATAGATAGATAGATAGATAGATAGATAGATAGATAGATAGATAGATAGATAGATAGATAGATAGATAGACAGATAGATTTTGACAATTGCCAGAGATATCTAAGGAAGGGGGAACATCCTGAAGATCTGCTCCAGACAGATGTATCGACATACCGGGCTCTTTCTTCTGCACAGTCTCTCCGGTTTCTCTCTACTGAGTTTACATCGATGTAGGGATAAACCATGACCAGCGAGAAGCCTCTGAAAGAGAGAACGGCTCCCACATAAAAAACCCTCACTGAGTACAAATGCTCACAAAGGGAGTGAAGAGAGCGGATTAAACTAGTCCTGCACTTCACCTATGGAAAGAAAAAGACAAGTTAAAACAAAACTCGAGAATCCTCAAAAGTGGGCTCGTCAAAACTTTGACCAGTGAATTCAAAAGACCGGTGAGAGAAAAAAAGAATGAAATATGTATGTAGATCGATCCATCCGTCTCAAACATAGGAGAGTTTGCACATTTTCTAAAAGAGATCAGTCTCCACAGTCCACACAAAAGAAAGAAAAAAAAACTCCAAGAGAAAGATAGAGTTCTGGGAACATTAAAACCCAAAAAACTGAATCATGTTTCTCTACCTTATGGCTAACAAACAAGCTCACACAGATCACTGTCTTACAAACAAAATGTATGTAGCCGATCAAACCAATCTAGAAATACATACAGCCCAGCTGCGATGTGGTCTGGATGGAAATGGAGTGTTCCGGCAGCCTTTAAATTCATTCAGTTGGACTTTATAATGTCCCCTGCTATGTATTTCTATTTCTGTATGCACAAACCCATTAAGAGCAATGCTAATGCCCTACAAAGATACACGTCAACTGGAAAAACTGATGGTTTCCTCTTTCCCTTCTTTGTCTTTCCCTCCAGAATGCCGGCACTCTGCTCGCTTTAATTTTTCTTTTTCGTCTCCTCCCCTACTCCGCTGTGCTTTGCCCTAGAGGGGATGTGAATAATTCTGTTGTGGTACTGGTCCTGGCAAGCCGCGGCTGCTAGAGGCTCATCTAATTCAATCACACGGCTCAGTCTGATCAATGGGGACTGTGCTGGAAGCCGGCGTACCTCCGCTCATCTTGGGTCAGGTGGGGATTCACTCCACTGGCTGTTTCTTCTCTAATTAACCCAGACATGACAGCCAACAACTGTGAGGGCAACAACTCTACTGGCAGAGGTCTGTATGTTTGCGTGCCTCTAAGCGATAGCAACTCAAAGATCGAAATGTGTCAAAACATACCTTGTTAATATGTGCTGAGGTGAAACATCACTTTCAGGTTTCAGAAAGTCAATCACTAAGTTTCGAATGCAATACTACCATATTTCTGCAGTATGTATCACTGTAAAAAATATATTGTTGGTTTAACTTAAAAGATTAAGTAAGCCTTAAAATTTTAAGTTGATTGAACTAGAAAAAGTGAGTTAATACAATGAAGGAGATTGATTTAATCATCAGAAACTCAAAATGATAAGTTATCTGAACTAAATAGATGATTTAACATAAGAGAACTCTTTGAAAAACACTAAAACTAAAATAAAAAGTGTATAATTCACACTTTTGAACTATAGTGTACACTGCAAAAAAAATATGTAATTAATCAATATTTTTTTCACTTCGTTTGCAGTAAAATAATAATAAAAAAAATTCTAAAACAATCCTAAATTTACTTGCAAAGCGAAACTGTGTAAGATTTTTTTTCAGAGATCATACATTGCATGCTTAAAATAATTGAAAATAAAGGTAAAGAAAAATACGTAAATGTGGGTAATTATATTAAATCCAAATATGTATAAGAAAACAAGCATTATACATATATATATATATATATATATATATATATATATATATATATATATATATATATATAGTATTATAAGCATTACCAGTACAACCAGTATACAATGTATTTATAACATCTCCATCTTTATGGGATTACCAAAAATTATGATGCTTTGCCCCAAAAATTATTTATTTATCTAATAATTCAATGGCCCGTCGTCAATTATTCCTTATGTAATGCGGAATCACATGCTTCACATATTTTTTAACAATGCTTAATCACATGCTTCACATATTTTTTAACAACAGTAAGTATACATTATAGGCTACAAGTATAAAAATGTATACTTTGTAGCAGTGCTCTCCATTCAAACACAGTATAGCTCATGTTCTTGTTGGCAAATAAGAAAAAGAAACAGGTTCCCTCAGTATTGTTGACTTGTTTAAGGCTAATAAAGCATTTCTTTCACTCTGCTTGTGTCCATTTTCATGGATGTTGCTTCACTACCTATGATAAATGAGTTTTTGCCACCTGGGTGTTTTGCTGAGTGCCATTTGAAGCATATAGATCACATGCACAAACAGACCACAGAAAGACAAATAGCTTCCACCAGTTGTCATAACAGTAGCCACAACAAAACAGAACTGCACCTAAACTAGCGAAGACACTTTCCGTTCCCCAGATACCCAGTACAGATAAGTTAAATCTACAGCTTCTTTATTTTTATAAACACGGGAAACATTTCCTATGAGTGTGAAGCTCCCAGGGGTAATCAGGGCCGATCAGGGCTCTGTGTGAGCAGTGAGGCCCATGGCGAAGCTCGGTCTCATGGGAGAATCTAGCTGCGTGTCCCTGCTTGTTAGGGAGACAGATTACAGTGCACTTGGCTTCATCAACACAGCAGGGTCTTGATGCTAACTACGCTCTCGACTTAGCATGGAGCCCAGAAACTGGTTTCAGCCAAGATTAGAGCTGAGTGGCTCAAACTTTTTTTTGGTTAACTTTTCAAAAAATGTTTTAGAGCTTGTGTGGAGGTGTCTGAACTGAGAGAGTGCAGAGACATCAGGTGAGAGACAGGAGGTGAAAGACAGTGGCAGCAGTGTGATTCTTGTTTGTAATCTAAGTATAGTTGGGACTTATAAAATTAAACTCCAAACAATAAAGATAACTATGCTAGCGTCCATATGAAAGATGATAATGTTTTGTTTATTATTAGGGCTGTCAAACGATTAATCGCGATTAATCGCATTCAAAATAAAAGTTTGTGTTTACGTAATATATGTGGGTGCACTGTGTATAATTATTTTATATATATTAATACTCACACATGCTTGTATATATTTAAGAAATATTTTCATGTATATACTGTATATAAATTTATATATAATTTATATTATGTATAAATATAAATATTTTATATAGAAATAATATTTTTTTCTTAAATATACATGCATGTGTGTGTATTTATATATATACAAAATAATTATACACAGTGCACCCACATATATTATGTAAACACAAACTTTTATTTTGGATGCGATTAATCGCGATTAATCGTTTGACAGCCCTATTTATTATATGTCATCTACTACTAAATGCTCAAGCTCTTTAAAATCGGCATGGATTGGAAGTTGTGTGACAGTCTTTTCTTCCCTATTATGACATATGCGAGTGAAATGGCTTTGCAAACAAGAAAAAACAGACTGATCTCATGAAATGGCGTATGTATGGCACGCCAATTCGTATTTCCATTTTTGCCGTGCTATCAACACACATAATCGCTTTTCAGCGTGTTTATGAACGCCGTTGACTTAACGTTACGTTACTGTATAAATAAATATATGACCTACCCCAACCCCATCCCTAAACCTACCCATCACTGGGGTTAATAGCATTTATGAGTCTTTCCCAACCATCCTAGGAATAAAAAAGATCGCTCCCCAGATGTAGATCTACATTTTGCTTCGTTTCGCTCGGACATTTAACGGCGTGTACATATACGCGGAATCACTCGGACATTTAACGGTGTAGACATACATTCATTATTAAAACATTATAGTTATCATTCACGTCCCTTTACAACCTGTATCTGACGTCTTTTCTCGCATCAGACGAGACGTTTTAAAACAAGGATAATGAGTTTTATAGTCTGTAAGAGAAAAGTGGATTCGCAAGGTGAGAGTCCATGTCCGTTGCGTCATTACATCTCTATAATTAAAACCATTATCAAACAGTCCACCCCAAAGCTAAAGATGATATATTCATAATATAATTTCACACTGAATATGGTAGAGTGAAGGATAAAATAGGATGAGCTCCTTTTGCTCACATAAACAGTTCCCTCAGGGTCCAAAATCTAAATTGAAAAAGACTAGGACTCAATTTCAGAAAAAAATACAAACGTGAACTCACAAAAAAAAAAAAAGCCACTGTCAAGATTTCTGGGGGCCTTTTAGAAGTTCTAAAATGGGGCAAAGGCTCATGGGAGAGGGGAGTCAGTGTGCCGCTGGGTACCTGGTCCATTAATGTCAGTCACAGGCTGAGACACACGCTGCTTCTTACATCTTCCACCAGAAATGAACACATGAATTTAAACAGCAGTAGAAGTGGACACAGGATTCAAACAAGGAGAAAAAAGGTCAACAACAGAGATGGGCGCTATCAAAAAAATAGCAAGGGGAGATGGGCCATTTAAATCCTTCAGGTTCAATAAATGTCTGGCTCAAGGGCACAGTGTTGTATCCTCCCAGCTTTACTGGCCCATATTAAGGACTGTAGGGGGGTATGGGTGGTTGGTCTTGTTAAAGACAGTACTTCACGTGTCATTGGTGAAGATACTGTACTGATGTGGAGACTGATAAAACTCTCTACAAGGGCACTACAACACAAACACAAGCTCTGTTCCACGACCACGTGAAAAGGAACTATTTTCATTCCTTTTTACGTGTATTAAGACTTTTACCATATAGCATGATAGTAAACTAATATGCAGTGCCTGGCCACTTTTTTTCTGTTTGGATCTAAATAGAAAAATGGGTCCCACTTTATATTAAGTGGCTTTACATACTATGTACTAACATTGAACAATAAGTACAATGTATTATTGTCTTCCTGTTGTATTGTAAAACACCTTTGCTGCTATTGAGGTGTGATATGGGTAAGGTTAGGGACAGGTGTGGTGGTATGGGTCGGTTTAAGGGTAGGTTAAGGTGTGAGGTGAGGGTCAACTGTGTAATTACAAATGTAATTACATAAAGTAATTATAGCTGTAATTACATGCTGGTATTTTTTAAATATAAGTACAATGTAAAAACATGTATGTACACAATAAGTCCATTGTATTAAATTATTATTTTCAATGTAAGTATATAGTACTCAAAGCCACTTAATATAAAGTGGGACCGAAAAATGCTTAAGAGTCGAAGACTGGATCATTATTGCATTGATTATTATGTGTCCAGCAGGTTATTTGTTTGGCAACAGTTCTTCTAACCCTAACTGATGGAGTGTGTATATTTTATTTTCTTAAACAACCATGTAAGAAGACACATCATGGCCACATTCCAGGACAACAATGCCACGATTCATCAGGCTCAAATTTTGCACACATGAATTAGGACCACTGAGTCCAGACCTTAAATTCTTTGAAAGTCTTTGGGATGTGCTAAAGAAGACTTTGCAGAGTTCTTAACTCTTGTATTGTCAAAGATGAAAAGGGATTGTTGTTACTACTGTATTGGTAGCACATTTAATCACTTCAGATGAAATCCAAAAATGTTTGGGTGCTGCCTTCTCAGGTTTAAAGGTTCATTACATATTTATAGACTGATATAAATACTCAAACAAACACTGGCATACTGTCTTGGTGACAGTTATCTTCCATGGATATATGTTGATGGACAACTTCAAAAATACATTCTGAACCATGTTTCCAAAGGCTTCACCAACAATAAATTCACACGTGCATATGTGCAAAAAAAAAATGCCAGTACAGTGATTGGTCGAAGGCCCTTGACGCCTGCAGACACTGAAATCACATCAAGGGCAAAGGCATAACACACTACACATGACGGCATTGAAACATTTATTGTGTTCAGAAAAAAATGGATTTCCGGAGAAACACCATTTACATTGGCTTCCATTTTCCCTCTCTCAGCCTAAACTGTGCTTACAATGTTTAATTTGGCTCATAAAGAGGAGCCTGGAGCGTGTGTCAAATCAAGTTCTGTGGAACAGACCATGAGATGAAGGGCTTTCCCCCTTTATTTATTTAAAAAAAGAAAGAGAAAAAAAGAGCTGGCTTCAGCTAAGGAGGAGCTGATATTGTGATTATTATGCTGACTGTAGCCGGAGGCTAACGATATTAGCTTTACTCTAAATTTTCCCTTGCTCTCATTTTGGGCTTTTTTCAAAAAGTACCTGTAAGGTCAACTTTGTTTCACCAAGGAGTCTTCGGATTTGAGCAGTGTGGGCTGTAACATCAATTAACAAACTCATTAGCTGTCTAATTTTAATAATCTTCATTATGTGCCTTTAATGAGGGGTGTCTCAAGTGAGGCATGTCCTGCAAACAATTACTGTGTGTGAATTTAACCTTCTCTCCTTCCACCTGCCACGGCACAGATGACATTAACACACATTGTGGCAACATGGGAAAAAAAACTGCAACAATGACAAAGGTTGTGTAGCATAACATGTTTTGAATGGTACAATGGACATTCATTGACGTACATGGACAGTAGTGTTATTGTAGTGATTGTTTTACATAGGCAAAAGTTAGGCAAAAGTTTAGATTTCAATATATTCACCAATACTGGGCAAATAGTACATTTTCGAGTAGCTTGAAACAATTTCAGTGCTAAATGAAATGTAACTGTAACTATATGAAATGTAAATGTAATTATATTTCTTAGTTACAGCAATTCGATTCACCAATAATAAAAATCAGATAAGCCGACAGATAAGCCGATAAGTGGCAATATAAAAAAAACGAAATTATTTTGTCTAATTAAATCAAATATAAAACATGAAAACTAAAATCAATTGTTTAAAATTGTACAAGTGAATTTAAGCATCACATTACAATGAAAATTAATATATAACATAAATAACATATAAAAATGTATAATCATTTTGAGTTTTATTTAGGATAGAGTTGTTAATAAATGAGTACTGTTTTTAAAAAATACCTTTACCATCATCTACATCTAAAAGTAACTTTACATCATCTACATGAACAATTAAGTATATATATATATATATATATATATATATATATCAAATATTAACCAATGCCTCTAATATCAGCTAATACACAGTAAAAAAAATCATATGCTTTATCTAATCAATAGAATTGTGGGAACAGATTACAACCAATATTATTAATTAAATTTAACAAATTAGAATTGAGTAATAATTAATCAAATTATTCCTTAAAAGTTAACCATTTAACTTTTTGACAATGTTATTTTACCACTTCTCGGTCAATACATTGACAAATGACAATGTTATTTTACCTCTTCTCTGTCAATACACACTTCCATGTATAATTGACCAAAGCCTCCAAGATACTGGTCCATGCATCAGAGGCGCTCACTTCCCATATACCCAAGCCATTCCCGAGAATGAGTTTGGGGATTTGCTTCTTAATATTAAAATACATATACATTTCTTTATAATTTGAGGTGAAACATAATGCTTATGATTGCGTTTTATCTACTTGGAAAAACAATGTACTGTTCCTAGATAGTTTGCAGAAAACCATCTAAATGCAGTTAAGGCCAAACTTTCAGGTCCAATTGTGTTAGAAAATAATTGCCGTCTGGTCGGAATCTGGTCTAATATTACCGGGTTTGCCTCAAGTCTGGTTTTTCTTTTTAAAAGACCTATAGAACACCCTTAATGCAACATTTTAAACACAACAAATAAAGGGGCCAAATTAAGCATTTTAAAGAATGATCAATAATAGTTTGGCCCTTGTTTACCTCATGCCTCTGGTGGAGCGGTTGTTGTAGTTCTGCAGCAGCTGAGGCAGGCCCAACATGGCTTCAAACATCACTGCCAAAGAGCCCAGGGCCTCCACAAATAGGACC
The DNA here is from genome assembly GCA_038021265.1 of Cyprinella venusta. Taxonomy (NCBI): domain Eukaryota; kingdom Metazoa; phylum Chordata; class Actinopteri; order Cypriniformes; family Leuciscidae; genus Cyprinella; species Cyprinella venusta. Next base: position 10,332,169 of record CM075871.1, read on the forward strand.
CAGTCCAGAAAGAGGAATGTTATGAAAGCACACAGCAACATGAAGGCAAAGCAGAACAACAGATAGTCCTCAAAAGAACTCCAGCTCCAGAAATACCGAAAGTCCAAATCTGAAAGAGAGACAAAGAAATAAAAAGATAAAAAGAATCATAAAAAAAATGCATTAAAAATATCCTCCATTTCATTTACAGACAAAAAGATATCTCCAAGCATCTTCTCTATAACACCACCCAAAAAAGGGAAACTTTGAAGGATTTTATCATTAGTATGCATATCACAATGCTCAACACCTCACACAAACTCTTTCACGCTACGAAAAGTTAAATGAGCTTTGAAACCTGTATGCCTCTCTCTGCAATTCTGCATTTTATAAAGAAACCCATTTACGACAACTCAACATTTCATTTACAATTTTCCAGAGAGCCATAAAATAAATGACCAGGTTCTACAGGGGAAGACAGCCAAACATTCAGCAGAGAAGATTAAGCACTCACATAAAAAAAGACAAAACTATGAATGTAATTGCGTCCAAGGCAAAGAAAGCCATATATACAAAAGTTTATTTTTTATTGTTTTGGGAAAAAAAAACACTGAAAATTGAAGTGATGGCCAAATGTTGCATCTCCATTGTAATATAACATCTCCATAAACAGTATATAAAAGTGAAAGTGATGTAGATGATATAATAGGACATCTGAACGCAAGTGGTCACAGGAGACCTATTTGAAATGTGTGTTAATACCACTGTCTTGGCTGATCATCACCATCTTAAGTGAAAACAGTGTTACTGTCTTAAACGCTCGATTTTGGGGAAATGTTTTATAATTTGCAGGAATCAGGGAACCGCTATCAATATATGCTGGAGACTCCCAGAACTTCCAGGAGGGGTGGGATGTCTTTGGAAAGATACATAGATTTAAATATATATATATGTATATATATATGTGTGTGTGGATGGATGGATGGATGGATGGATGGATGGATGGATGGATAGATGGATAGATGGATAGATGGATAGATGGATAGATGGATAGATGGATAGATAGATAGATAGATAGATAGATAGATAGATAGATAGATAGATAGATAGATAGATAGATAGATAGATAGATAGATAGATAGATAGATAGATAGATGTCCTTTTAAGAGTGTGATCTTCTCTAATTATTATCAAAATAGAAATATTTTCAGAATGTAGGACCTGTTCTGTCCAGTCTCTCAAATACCAGTAAGGAGACAAAAAAAGACACAGGATAGTGAAGACAGGCTTCTTTGTCACATTGGCCATCTATACATTAGTGATCACGCACCATGTAAGACATTCTGGCAAGATCAATGACTACCTGTCTCTCTCCCATACTGATAGCACAGGATCCTTAAATGAGCTGACATCAGCTCCAGAAAATTGATAGCTAAATAATAGCCCTATTTGTTACAGCTCTGACTGGAGTATCACATTGAGTGGTAGAGAGCCCACAGCACAAGCTGTCATTTAGTAGGTTTTATGCTCTGATTACTTGTATACATACCTGACAGGCACCAGTACTGTGGTGTGGCTGCCTGGCCATCCGCTGCTCGGAAACATTAGCATTGAGTTGTAAAGGACATCTCAATGTGTGTGTTTGTGTAATGGATCATATTATCAGAAAACTCACAGCTTCAAATGGGAGTACAGATAGGAGCAGGAATTAGAAAGCCTCGGAAATCACATAAAAGTCAAAGGTGCTATATGTATTTTTTAGCGGCCTCTATCAGGGGATGGTTCTCACTGCGGAACATGAAATCCACGGAGAGGAGTCAGATCCAGATCCAACTCCTCCCACCTTACATACACCTAAACCTACCTAACTCCGCCCCCTGATCCCTAAACCCACCCCTAATCCCTAATCCCACCCCTACTAACAATAATAGGCTACTATCAGCTTGATGTTTAACTAATGCTCCATGCTCGTACCATGGTAACGTTAAATTTGTGGCGCTATATAGCATAAGGCACTTCACTAAATCTTTGTGTATCTTTCACAATCGGCAATGTCAACATAGGTAAATGTATAATATGATTACGGTTAGTGAACTAGACTGAACAATTTCAGTGTAACAGTAAGATCATAGGAAGTAACATTACTGTACTGAACGTGTCTGGAAATGTGTATTATAAACAATATGATAGCAGTGGCATTAGACATGAGTGACATTAGACACTAGATCAAGTACATAAAATAAAATTTACATCCTAAAGCACCTACTTTTTGTTATTCTGGAACAGTCTTTTGTATTCATTTCATGTCTCATATATGTTGTAGCTTACCTTGGTATTTCATTACCATTATTTCAGCATATCTGAAAACTTGTAATTTATCACAATAAAAAAGAGCGGAGGTCTCTCCATGATTCAAACGCTGTGCCGCGTTTTCGTCCTAAGTCGATTCGATTCATGTTTGGCCTGACAAACTTCGGCAGATACATTTTTGTTTTGTTTTCTTTTTTATATTTATGTGGAGTTTGTGTTGGACTGTGTGTTGTGCTGGAGGCAGGTTGTTTTCTGATGTTATCAGACTCATTTTGTAAGCTGCAGTGCCGTCGCATAGACTGTATTGTGTGATTACAACCACTTCACATTAGAAGAAAAGATTCATTTTAGAAGAAAAATTACATATAGCACCTTTAAGTGCTAAGCTAGGAAGGAAAGTTAAAGAAAAAGCAACCCCTCAATCTTTCTCAAATGTACACAACTAACAAATCACTTGTTCCTTGAGGATAGATCTGCTGTTATTTTTGTAAACAAATGAACTGACGGACAATATAAAAGACACAACACACACACCACAAAATTACACAGAAGAGGTCATCCAAACCATAATTTTGGACCAGAATGTCATAGACCTGCAAACAACCAGAACACCATAGAAATCACTTATAAAATGCCATCATCCTTCATCCTGGCTGACGTGCAAGCTATAACCTGTCATGCTCCAGAACGTCTTGTTATCCACTGGTGGCATTCAACGGAACGGTCACACTTCAAAACAGAATATAAAGGTGCGAAAAACAAGAACAGAGGCCTTTTCTTCTCAGATGTCCACAGATCAAACATATCAATTACAATAGGATCTATCAATGTTGGAGGTTTGGCTTAACCTTTGTATTATTCTCTGAGGAAAAAAAAAAACCTCACATCAGTGAAGCTTTCAGGCCACAACATCAGCAGATACAAGAGGTTTTACCCCCCTACTGCTTTATGAGGGGAAGCATAAGGAACCTTTGGAGGAACCTTTGTTCCCTAGGTCTGTGTAGCCTGATGTAGGGCTCCTGTATGGATCCTGTCTGTATACACGAAGTGAACTGTCTTTATAAAGTATCTTCTTATTAAACGGTCTGTACACTTACAAAGTTCTCAATGCTTCGTTTTGCATGTACGGACCCTCATTATGTTACTGTGTTAGTGTGAGGCTATTTTGAGCCTTGTTAGTGGCATAAACTAGCGATTTCTTTTTACTTAGTAAATGCCCCCAGTACTAGCATTATACGTACGCTAAACAGTTTTTAGAGATAAAACTCTTTACATTCGATTATCATGAAAACAAATCTCAGAGAACGGTTGACTAGGTACCAATGTGTCATTAGACCAAAGTTTCATTTTGCGCCGGAGTTCTCCTTTAACCAATTGGCATTCTAACCAAAACTAAATACAGACAGAGCAGACCTTCACCCGTTCCATCGGACACTGCCACTGGACCGATTTAGATGGGCTTAAAAATATATATAAAAATAATAAGTAAATACATGGAGCCTTTGTGAAGATAAGATCACTCACATAATCTTTCATTCTAATATGCTAAATTGTAATCATATTTGACAATATTTCTGAAGGATTGTGACATTGAAGTCTGAGGTAAAGGCTGATTAAAACATATTTCCATCACAGGAATAAATTACATTTTTAAAATGTATTAAATCTATTAAAATAAAAACGTTTTTGGGTTTTTTTTTTGAAAAACTTTAATATTTCACAAAATTACTGGTGAGCATCTGATACATAGCCAAATATAGTCAAAAGGAAGTATGTATGTATGCATGGATGTGTGTGAAGTATATCTACTATATAGTATAGGTTCTGGCTAATCTGGCATCTGCTGGCGGTGTGAACAGGGCTGTAAGCATGTCAAGTGACGTCACCATCTCAAGTTCGTAGCCATTTCATATGCTTTTTAGATTGACATTTGTTGCAATAATACTTTAGGCCTAATAAATAAACTTTTCAGACAGAATGCATACATTTGAGAAAAGTTTAATTTTTAGGCTTTTAAATGGCACTTGTATTCATTTAATACTTATGAAAAGAGCCTGATGAGATTTATAATGTGCTGGGAATTCTTTTTTTATGTCCCTGCCAATGTGTGGATGCCATCTATGGTGGTTGCACAGGGTTTCTGGGTTTTGAGAACACTAATTAAAGTAGGCATGCTTAAGAACAGATGTCCAGAACTGTTCAGAAATAGCATGTTAAGTGCACACACACACACACACTCGTTGATCTATCAATAACCTACAGACTCTTGACTCCACCTCCACCTCCTAAATATTCAGTACAGCTCTTATTTTCGTAGTGTTTTTGACCGACATAACCACAACTACTCAGACCTGATGCACATTATGAATATTTATACAACGTTGTGATACTACTTTGCATTGATGATTAGTATGCATGTGTTCAACATACTTTCTGTCAAGTGTGACCATTCTATTTATATTAAGCAGTTCTTTCTATCTCTCACGCACACAATTTATCCATGATAAGCAGTATGAGTTCTAATGAACCTTCTGTCTTTTTGACTGACACAATCAAAACTACAGTGAGCTGATCCACTTAATGAATATTCATGCAATACAGTGATACGCACACTACTTTGCATAGGATTTCATGCATGTGTACCCATAGCATGCACTTAATTCCTGCCAAGTGTGACCAGTCTATCTACATTAACATCCATGTGGAGCTCTCTGAATTTTAATTAGCAACCTTCTGGGTTAATTAGTGAAGCTGTTTATCTAGGAAAAGTGCTTTTTACATGCATGTGTCAAGTTTGTTGTGAAACAGCTTGATGGGATTATGAGGAAACATCTGGAACAGGCAGAGGTCAAGCACAAAAGTCCCACTTCGAACACCCTGACCCAAATGTTTCCATAACCTACAGGTAACCTTGGTGAGCTCTGACAGCCATGATGGACTGATGCAACTTTACAGCAATGCATCATTGAGAAAACTATGATAGGGTGATGGGTCGCCTCAAGGTTTGCCCTTGGCTGGATAACATTTCGTGTTGGAAATAGGTAATCGATCGAGATTCTACCAATAAGTGACTTTAAATTAGATGGAAAAGATAATTAGGTAGGGGACCAGGAGTTGTAATTAAGCATTTGACCCCGAGGGGAATGACTAAAACAGCTTGTGCAGAGAAAATGCTTAAGCATCTAGAGGTTGAACATCTGTGAAGATGCCATGAGAGATGTCACTAGGGGTTTGACTGCCTGACAACACAAAGTCGAATGATTAGTTTAACCTTAGTAATCCACAGCACTAGAGTGTGACCTTTTGTGATCCATGAAGGTCGATGCTTTTCTCACACAAAGCACCCTTGGGTTAAAGAGGGTGGCGACTCTTGGATTAACGTGGATTAACTCTTAACATCGCCCACAACCTTCCGGCATTGGAACTTTATCGCAACAACCAAAACTAGAACATACTGCAATCACAGCACAGCAAGATTACTCTAGGTAGCCAACAGCGATGCTTCAAATAGGAGAGCTGATACTGTAATTCGCTGATTGTGGTGTCATGCAATGGCAGTACAGCAACTCGTGAATATTAATTTAGGATAGAGGTACTGAAGCTATATAAAAAGAATAATTGAAGGTACACTATATAACTGTTGTATGTATAAAATGAACAAAATTTCAATAACGAGTCAATACTTCTTCAGTCCTTCATAGTCTTACTCTAATTCACTATGGTAAGCCTTTTATAAGTATTTATATTTTAGACCAGTCAAGGGGTTTCATGGGAAATTACGTACACGTCACGCGCCGGAGCGTGTCTCATATCTATAAAATCCCGGTATTTTGCCGCTTTAGGTATTGGTAAGTTGTCACAATGACCAAGAAAGGTTGATAAGAAATTTTGAACCTCCAGACAATCACTTTGATTGTCGGCGATCTCACAAAACCTGTCGAATATCAGGCCTAAGATCGTTCAGTGTAAACTCTGCATAAGGTATCTTATTGAACAGATAAATTGCCATATGTATGTAGCTCTCTAACAGAGTTCTTTGTAAAGCGTTATCTATTGTGTAGGGTCATTATTATGGGTTGATGTAGTGCTGTGCTGGAATATATTTTCAAGGAAGTACCCTGTCTATTAAAGCTACAGTAAAACCTCCAGCTAGTCAGCTTAATATCCTTTCCATCTATATTTCTCTTAGTAGTGAATGTTCTGAGCAGAATGATATCTCTCTTTTTTAGTTATAAGAAAGTTCCACATTCATCCGCAGAGTCATGTAGAGCCGAAACACAGCCAAAACATTGTTCTTCCGTAAATTGCATGCACTTTTATAACCAATATAGAGACCAACATTTACATACAGCAGTGTATACCTCTAACTAGAGGGGAAAAGAGTTTGAGTGTGAAAGCATTGACTCTTTATTTGTATAGTTTGCATAGTGATTACAGTTATTATGTTCCTGTGTATATTGCATGAATGAGGGGTGGTGTTTGGGCAGATATTGTGTTTTACAGTAGGTAGTATGCCATACGGAAACATTGCCACTGAAACTACTTTAATGAATACAGTGGAGCTCGACAGCCTTAGGCCCCGTCCACACTACAGCGTTTTCGTTTAAAAACGGAGAATTAAAACGAATATGATCTACGTCCACACCAGCGTTTTATCTGCGTATTAGAATTGATCTCCGTCCACATTAAAACGACTGAAAACGCGGCTCACGTGACTATTCACCAACACTGGGCATGCGCGCGCCGGTGTAAACAGTGGTAGACGAATCGGGGAAGGGTACATTATGACTGATGACACCCAATCATAGAGCCGAGCGTGAGCCTCTGCGTCATCGTTTGTAAAGTCCTCCGTTTTGTCCCATTTACACTAAAACGCCCTCCGAAGATTCAAAACGCAAAACGGAGCTGCAGCGTTTCTAAACTTCTCCGTTTTAGGTCTTCGTTTTTTTCCGTTTTAGTCTGGATGGGAGGTGCAAACGTAGCAAAAGGTCTCCGTTTTTAAAGGAAAACGCGGTAGTGTGGACGGGGCCTTAGTCAAACGGGTTGGCGCGTATGGTTGTGTTGCGGAGAGATTGTGAGAGACTACAAAAAAGCTTTTAGATTAATAGTTTTCATCTTAGTTTTAACTATATTTTTTAGCACACAATAAATTCCATGTTAGGTACACCAAGTTTTTAGCTACAAGGTCAGTCATTGTTCATCGCAAACTAAAGATATGGTCCCAACCACATCAGAGAGCACGTCCACTAGGGATTATCAGTCATTTAAAGCTGCCTATCTTCCTCTCAGCTGTCTTGTTGATGGTGTATACTGGTCGATATCTGAAGCCATTATTGAACAGAGGCCCAATTTTCTTCACACAATCCTTGCTTATCACACTTTCGCCCAGTCCAGCTGCTTTGCCACTGATGGTCATACAGATCACCTTCGCACAATGTGTGTGCATGTGTTTGGATTATCCTACAAAATCTTAATCGTTCACTGTGATTAACTAAGTGATCTAAGTGGCCATAAAATGCGAGGGGAAAAGAGTTTGAGTGTGAAAGCACTGCCTCTTTATTTGTATAGTTTGCATAGTGATTACAGTTATAACGTTCCTGTGTATATTGCATGAATGATTATTGCAGATATTGTGTTTTACGGTAGGTAGTATGCCATACGGAACCGTTGCCACTGAACCTACTTTAAGGAAGACAGTGGGGCTCGACAGCCTTAGTCAAATGGGTTGGCGCGTATGGTTGGGTTGCGGAGAGATTATGCGATTGTGGTTAGGTCACATGTGAACTACGAGGAAGGAGCAACCTCAGCAGCAGGAGGGATGTACAGGTCAGTAAGCTGGGCTGAGTTGAGTGGGGGACGGAGGGGGGTGACTCTGGGACGCCAGAGTCACTGTCGAGCCCTCCTGAGGTGTCGTGGGCTAGTCGACGAAGCATTGAGGACAGAAGGTGCCCACTTGAAGGCCCTAAAGATGTTCCCTACTCATTGGTTGTCATGCTGGTCCACTGGGGAGACCAAACTGTAGTTGCAGCCGTCGTGTGTGTGCTGACGCGCCAAGCACACTGCAGCCGTTAACGCCAGGCTGAAGGAGACTCACATCACCATAAATGGATGGAGAAGCATAGTTTGCTGTCAAGTTACGTCTTAGTTTGTGCTTATCTTGGCGAAAGCCGAGTACAAATCAGCATGAAGTTTTAACATCTACTCTCGTGCAATAGAAATCAGCCTGCAGCCTGAATGTCTATTCTGTTTGAGTTCACAAGTCATCCTTAACCATTTTCTAACCTCAGGAAATGACATCGAGATGGCTTTGCAAAGGCCTTCAGTCATCTTCCAACTAAATGTAGTAAGTGCAGGTGGCCATGGAGGGATGGGCTCATGCAGAAAGCTCTATCACTTTTCCCAGCTGTGCTGAGAAAACAGAAGTTTATCTACAGTCATGCCCCCTGAGTCTGCAACAGACACACAAATGTTTATAAAGCAAAGAGATTAACCGGTCATAACCGTCAGGACTTCAGCTTTGAATTAAAGATTTACAATATACTAGTACTGTAACACAGGTGCACTCAGAGATGAAGGAAAGCAGATAAAGGTATTTAATAGCCGCATTTCCACTGTCAGGTCAGTGTGAACCAGGGCTTTAAACGGGCCATGCTGGGCTAAAAGCCTTGGACCCATCATTTCACAGATAAATGGAAGTTTTCGCAAAACGAACATGACAAAAGCGACCATTTGCTGGCATTTTTGTTGTTTAGTTAAAGATTTAAAAGCCATGAAGTGATGATACTGTAAGTATAATATATAATATAAATATAAAACATAGTAATTTACTTATTTAATATAAAATACTAATGATTGCATAGCTATTTAAAGGTCGTCCACCATAAGGGAAATTTATGTGGTATTAAACTGGTCAAACCAATATAAGAAGCCACAGTCCACTTTCAAGGGATGTGTGAGGACACTCAGAACCAATTAAGTAACTCTTAACACATGCGTACACACTACCACATCAATGTTAAGTGATGGATTCTCTGCTGTATGATGAAATCTTACCCTCATGTCAACGATTATGCCAAAAACGGACAGCTTGTCAGCACTGACCAGTATTTCATCAGGGATTGTGGAGTTATGAGGAAGCATTAGGCATGCAGGAGATGGAGAGAAATGAGAGAGAGAGAGAAGAGCACTAAAAGCAACTCAGATACGGGTTACATAAGACTACGCAACACACTGACAGTGAGCCATGGGCACAGCAAAGAGAATACACACACACACACACAGACACTGCAGGAGGGATTCCCCAAACAACGAAGCTGTGCCAACGCAAGACTTACCTGCTATGACAATGCAGCCATTTGTGCCGCACCATGACTGCGTAAAGACTGCAGAGATCCTGGATGTGCTGCACAATTCATTCAATTACATAATTCACATTGAAAGGGAAGGGCGTGAAACTCGTGTTAATGAGATGGGGGGGAAAAAGTGCCACCAAGACAAAAAACAGACAATGTACAGATGAAGGTGAGAGAGTGTGTGAAGAAAAAAAAAGAGAGATTAGAAATGTCAATGTCAGAGCAGAACAATGAATCAACAACTACAGCAGGATGTGGGATTATAATGCAGGAAGGTGAATCGGTCTGTTCATAAATGTGGGTTTCTTCAAATATGGGAACTTTTGTGCTCCAGGTTTATTTCAAGTGTTCAAGAACATTTTTGTTAGGTCAATCATTTCTCAATCATTTATTTATTCATTTATTTTCATCATTTATATTATATGACATCATTTATATTTTATAAATGAAACGGAAGTAGAGATTGTAATTTTTTTCCCCTTATTTTGATGTATATCCGAGTGAAACGGCTTCTGAAATTAGAGAAAAAAAATGTATGGGAGGGCTTGATTTCATCCTTCGGGAATTGATTGGATCCTTGGTGGTTGGGCGTTGCAAACAAAATGGAGGCAGATTTGAATGCGATTCTCTGAGAGGCAGTGCACCAAATAGAAGAGAGGTCATTTCGATGGGGGAGGGAAGGGTAATGTATTTGATTAAAGATTATAAGGGTACATGAATTTTAAAAAAAATAATGAAGAGCACAGATAAATTATTTATAATAAACACTACAATATTACATATAAAAAGAAGATTTGTCAAATTTGATTTCATGCCAACTTTAAAATCTATATTATGTATAGCCTACGTAGGCTACATATAATCAGTATATTAGTCAGTAATTTTTATCAGGTTAAACAGTGATTGGACAACGTTTTAAAATAACATTTTTAATTTAAGGCCCACCCACAATTGGTCTGGCCCATCCAAACCTGGAATCGTGGCCTGCTTGACACTTGCGTTTTAGATCGTTAAAATAGGGCCCAAAAGGTGAATGAATAAAAAAGGGGAAAAAAATGCTAAAAAGTGTATAAATTTGTATTATTGACCAAATAAGTGTGTCTACAGACTTACCACTAAGTGCTACAATTTCTCATATTTACGCCAATTAGTTATTCTTGTGAAAAGAGACAGACTGCCGAGTGATAAAAGCAATAAAGTAGCACTGCATGGGCAACAGTGCATCTTAGCAGTCATTAGTCAAAAATATCTGACCGCTCAATGCCACGACTCAAATATTTAAGAGAGCGGTATAATAAAAAAGCAGGATGCACAGCCACAAGACTTGAATGAATTATTTAGCTTGACGGTCTCTTTTACTGCATCTCTCTTTCTGAATTAAGATATACTGCAGTGCAGCCTGTAGGAGCTAAGATCCCACCACTGTCAGCTATTTGCCCCCACTAGACACAAAAAGAAATGGACAGGACTACTGAGTCATGCAACACACACACACACACACACACACACACACACACACACACACACACACACACGTTGTGTTTTCATATTTTATGGGGATTTTCCATACAATGATTTGTGTACTGTGTGTATATTCCATCCTTGTACATTAACCCCTCCCATCACAGAAAACTTTATGCATTTTAACATTTTCAAAAAACATTTTTCCCAAGGGGACCAACAATTTTCACACAAGGACAATGATTTTTCGATATTGCCATCTTTGATTTTGGATATACACGCGCACACACACCCACACACACACACTTTCAACAATCCATCCCATTAACAGGCTGTGAGTGTGACTCTTTTTAGCAAATGCATTTCAGCAAACCTCCTCTTGCTTCCTGTCTGTCATTCATTTTTAATGTTGATGCTTTACTGTCGTCTTCATCTCACCACAAAAAGGGTGAAAGGTCATATGTACACTTTAACTTGATGTTTATACCTTAGTGTATAAAGGAGGACACAGATGACCTTGTGTCTTCAAGGATGCCACAATGATGTGAAAATCAAGTGTCACCCAATTATGGACACTTTTGGCCCTGTGGACTTTAAAAAAATAATCAAATATCTTAAAACTTTTTTTTTTACTCTGGTTTATGTCCTCTAACAATGTCCAATTTTGCATATACAACACATAAAATATAAATATAAAGTATATATATATATATATATATATATATATGATATAAATATAAAGTATATATATATATATATATATATATATATATATATATCTCCTTTTTCCTCGTCATAAAAATTCCTACCAAAAGAGTCACTTTCACATCTCAAATTATGTATTCTGTTTAATAAATGTCTTGCTAAGACTAATTTCATAGGTGACATTTCATGCACAGTACTCACAATTACAATCTCATTGATCACAAGTGAGATTTACCTTGATTTCTTATCAAATAGACAAAATTGTTCATTTCGTCAATGTCACTACAAAAAAAAAAAGCTTAAAACGAAGTGCCAAGATATGGTTGATGTAGAAGTCGAACACAAATTCCATAGGAAGTGGCTGAGACTTGTCAAGACAAGAAGTTGATCCACAGTACAACTGACAGCCTTCACATACAGATACACAATTAAAACCCCGTCAATGGTAGACAAACAAAAGTTGTCTTCTGCTCATAGCTCAGAGAAGCACAGAGCAGTGGGCATCTTTTATCTCCTACCTAATGAAATAGGTGGAATCTGTCTGCAAGCGTTTGATGGATGATACAGATCCGGTTTTAATGGGCCTTGAGAGAGAAAGCAAAGAAAATGAGAAAGGGATAGAGCAAGTGAGGAAATGAGAGGAACAGCTGAGAGAGAGAGATAAAGATGGAGAGCTAGAGTCGAAGTGAGAATGAGAGAGTGCAATAAAATGAAAGAATCTGGACTCACTGGAGAAAGCAAAAGGAAGAATTGAAGAATAGTGGGGGATCCATTAAGAAATATGCAGCGGCGCTCACAGTGAGGAAGAACTCAACTCCGAGGTCCGAGTGGGCATTGGAGAGATGTATCTGATGCCGGTCATTTTTAATGAGGCAGCGAGGGAACTGAAGTCCAGAAAGCACAGCATGAAATGCATGGTCAGGGCAGAACAAAGTCCAAATGAAAACTGGAAAGTTAATTAAGTGACCGTCCCATATGGTGTAAAGTTGGGTGTCATTTTACTGTACGGGTTTTGCAAGTAATAGGTAAAAACTATTAATTGCATTTCATGTACAGTTAAAACAAAAAAGGGCATTCTCGGAAGCCTCATGATTACACTTTAAATAACATTTTTTTGTTGTTGTTGTTAATGATGTTTTGCCTTTGTGTGTATGACATCATGCACAATATAATGTATTGGCCATGTATTTCAGTCACCATTAAATTAAAATCAATAATTTTTTTTTTTTATTGCAGTATTTATTAAATGATTTATCCATGCGCATCATTTTTTTTAAATTCATGTCTCCTCATAATTTCTAATGAAAATAACTTCCCCATCCACTTGAAGCAAAATCTCTTCTCTGCTCTTCTCTGATGGTGTGTTTTGGTTTTTTTTTTTGGCGTGAGGCTGGGACGACCTGTCAGTCACTCACACAAGGTCACAGCAATAGCAAACAACAACAATCCAATCAATTCCCGATAGGCAAAATCAAGTTCATTTGTTCTCATACACGTCACAATATAGCGATAAAAAGACTATACTGCAACATGCTTACAATGAACTCAAATTTATGTGGCTTTCTATTGCGTCAGATCCATAATTATGGTGATTTTCAGTAAGATAAAAAGGGACTAGGAAGCTTGGTATATTAACATTAATCTTGAAATATAGTTATTTTATAGGATTTTTTTTTTTACAATGGATTTTTGGCACCCACAGCTGCCAGCTTTTTACTGTAAATTGAACAGGATTTTTTTTCTTACAGTGCTGGGTCTAAGTGAACTCTTATTAATAATAGAAATGAGGCAGGCAGCATGTGGAATAGAGGCTTCTGGGGGTAAGCGGGGGCTAACCAGCACTCTCATCTATCATCCATCTGGACTCTGTCACCAGAGCTCTCACATCTACAGTGTGAAAAAGAGGGAGAGTTTAGGAGCCATTGTGCCGTCTACTGTACATCTGTCAGGGGTTGCTTGTAGCTTAATCCTGACAAAGCGAGATGAGTGACGCAGAAAGACGATATAAAGACTTTTAATGAACACTAAACACTGTATAGTAACTTAACTTTACCACAAGACAATAACAGAGGAGAACTGCGGGCTTAAATACAATGAACGAAGGCAATCAACAAAACAGGAAACAGGTGAGAACTAATGAGAAACAATGACAACTAATGAATGGTTACAACTGACAATGAACACTATGACTACAGAATAGAGCCAGACCGATAAATCGGTAGGCCGATATTAGGCATTTTCTAAAATATCGGTATCGGCAGTTATAATGGCCGATAAATGACTATTTCAAAAATAAAATAAAAACGGACGAATCACGCTTCAACCATGTCATGAGTCATGGAGTTGTATAGTTTGTCCACCAGAGGGCACTCTACACCGTCCCTGTTGGCAACACTCGTGTAACGTACCACACATCCTGCAACCAGTCGGGCAGAGAGAACCATTTATGCATTATTATATTATTTTAGTTAAAACTCATAATTAACTACAAATAACTAATGTTAAGGAAATCTGTTAATATTTTGCTGCGCGTTTCTGAAATAAAAAAATAAATAAATAATCAAATCGGCCGACATATCGGAATATCGGGTTTTTAAACCAACAAATATTTGTATCAGTATCGGCTTTCAAAATCCTTTAACGGTCGGGCTCTACTACAGACTAAACACTATGGAACAGGAATTGATCATGACGACGCATTTTGCATGGTGTTTAGGCATAATAAGTGCCAGTATGCTGCCAAAAAAGCATCTTTGAACTGTGAAACTTGATTGTGGGTGTGATCTCATGAGTCGTCGTGCAATGTGGGCTGCAAGCCTTGGAATAACCAGTGCAGCAGCATCTATTAAAAGCATTAATGAGTGTAAAACTCACTACAAAGCGAAAGCTAGAGGGGGGTGAATCTCATTAAAACATGCTTTAGGTCACATTTCACCCCAAAATCAAAAGGAAAAAAAAAACATGAAGAAAATTAGGTCTATTTTTTACTTCCATTTTCCTGAAATTTAAGCGTGGGTTTTATGAGATTCATCCATCTAGAGAGAGAATTTTTTTTTAGAGAAGGATGGAGTAGGAGCCAAAGGTATTATGGAGATATGTTTTGAAAAAGAACAGCAAAAGTTGCAGTAGGAAAATGAAAGTGCATTGACGAAGAAAGAGATTTGGAGTCAATGAAGAGTTCTTAAAAGCAATCATCAGAAGAGCTAGATGTGATGACCCTGCTGCACTATTTCAAACTCTGTAAGACTGTGCCCTTTTGCTTAGCTTTTACCTTGTTACATGCCATTGACTGTTCTGTCAGAGCACAAAGTGATTGAGGGATGGTTAGGGGACGTGCCTGTCAGAATACACTGCTGATTCAGTGAGTGAGAAGCGCCCGCTGAGACCAGACTCGAGAACCGAGGGTCAAAGATGAACTCGTAAATTTATAAAAGCGGCTCACACATAACCAGCAGATACAGCCACAGTAAAGACACCAAATAACTTAAAAGAGCTTTATTTCAGTAGTCAAATATTTGAGTAAACGTAATTAGTGACTTCTTAAATATCTTTTTGGCTACTTTGTAGTTTTAGTATCAAAGACTTAGCAAACTCTATACTAGATTACATTTTTTAATAAGTATGTGCACTCTTTACTCTAATACATTTGTAATGAGAAATGCTATTAATTTTTAAATTGCATGGCACCTAACTTTTTCTGCAGTTTACTTCTGCTACAAAATAAGTAATATCACCATCTGCAGGGCATTGAAGGTACTATATCTAGTGAGTTTGCCCTTCCTCAATCAAACTTGTCAACAAGTCTACTTTACACAAATGCGAATGGATTAGGAGGTAGTTGTGAATCAGAGGTGTTTATATTTGTGATGAGGACTGGACTGCAGCTGGTGATGAGGCCAAAACCAGTGTCCAGTGTCCAACTTCAAGGGTTAGTTCACCCAAAAATGAAAATTTTGTCAGTATTTACTCACCCTCATTCTGTTCCAAACCTCTTTGTGTTTATTTGTTCTGCTGAACACAAAGGAAGATATTTGGAAGAATGTTTTAATCAAACAGATCTCATTCCCCATTGACTACCATTTGTATTTTTTCCTACTATGGAAGTCAATGGGGAATGAGATCTGTTTGATTAAAACATTCTTCCAAATATCTTCCTTTGTGTTCAGCAGAACAAATAAACACATAGAGGTTTGGAACAACATGAGGGTGAGTAAATACTGACAGAATTTTCATTTTTGGGTGAACTAACCCTTTAAAATACTAAAATCAGATACTGTGAGTGGTGCAATGCATATAAAAGTGTCAGGATGTTGTATGTGGTTTCCAAGGCGTTTACATGGGGTTTCTGGTTGCAAGGGCGGGAAAAATCCAATTATAAGATTCAAATCTTATTTTTTATTGTTGTCTAAACAAGTCTAACATGGTATATATGTACTATGACAAGAAGTGTTCAGCTTTCACTTTAAAGGTATACCATATTTACAACACAGTGGGAGCTCCAGCTATGTTTTTCACATAAACACGATTCAGTTCACACTGCTATAACTAAAAATGTGCACACAATGAATAACACAATGAAAATGTAATAAAATTCATCAACTGAATTCTGAAAATATAAACCTTATTCAATTGCATCATTGGCATCAAATGGTGGCACTTGGACACATGTACTTTTTAAATGTCAATTGGACACACACCAGGGCATAATGCAATGAGTGTCAGAGCTGACACCCCAGTGGCCACACTTGATCGGTCACAATTCAGGTCTGCGAGGCACAGATAACGGCACCTGCCACTCCTCTGCCTAGATAATACAAGAAACTCACTGACCATGCTCAAACAACCACTTCACTACATAATTCACAGTGACCCAAAAAGTATTTCAACACCCGAATCACACTGAAAAAAAATGAGATTCACTGAAAAATACCAAACTAAGTGACATCAAACTAATTAAATGAGTGTGTTTCTACATTTTAACTTCATATTTTTTGTACCACGTGTCTCCACAAGAGGGCTCTGCTGTTCTGGTTTTTAATGTCTTACGTTTTTTTTTTTTTTTTTTTTTTTTAAATGCTTACACACTAAAAGTGTGACCATTCACTCAAATACCTAATCTTCATTTGACACTGAAGGGCTACTGATATCAGATGCAGGAATAAATTGCATTTTAAAACAGACCATAATAGAAAGGTTATTTAAATAGTAACAATAGTTGCTATAATACTGTTTTTACTAGGCCTATTTTTATCAAATAAATACACCCTTGATGAACAGAAAAACTATATATAACCACACACACACAAAAAAAAAAAAAATCTATATATATATATATATATATATATATATATATATATATATATACTATGTATTGGGATTGTAATTAATATATATATATATATATATATATATATATATATATATATATATATATATATATATATATATATATATATATATATATATATATATATTACAATCCCAAATTGTGTTTAATCGTTAGCTGCAGGGTAATTTTCCCTTTGTCATTATGAAGGTAATAAAACTGCTAATTATTGTGAAGCAGTGATGACACAGTTGTGCTATAATATGCAGATATACTCTGAAAAGGCCACTAGACAGAAAAGTAGACTGTATGAAATAGAACTGACACAAACTCCAGGGCAAAGCTCACTGGCATTTTAAGCATACTCCAAAAGAAAAGATTAAACAAATATGGGACATTGGCTTTCTTAATTCAAGGTCATACCATAACACTTCTCTCAACATCTATGAATTTCTGTCAAACAACAACAACAACAGTGGGAATCTAATGAACAGCCTGGGGGCAATCATTGTGAATCAATGCAAATTATTCATTTCCTGCAGTGTTAAACAGACCTGAGCTTTACAGGCAACATAACCTTACATGTTACCCATAACTAACAAATGAAACGTGAGGGTATGTCATACAGTATGTATAAGAGTATAGGTTAATTGGTCACTTTGAGCATACCTTCACAAGTGTACATATGTGTGTGTCTGTGTTTTATCTGTTTTTGTAGCCTCACACTCACAGCTTGTGTGTGTGTGTGTGTAGGTGTGAAGTTATGCAGGGACAGGTGGGCTGTAGGTCACACATAGCCAGCGGGACAGCCGGTTATTAAAGAGGGTCTCATTTGACGTCTAACTTTCATAGGGAGGACCCGATGTCCGTACTATTCTGGGTCCAGTACACACCCTTCCCTTCTGTTCCTGCTGTAACCGGACACCTTAACTGCCATTAAGGCAAACCTGCTGACACAAACAGTCCTCTGTGAAACTGGATGTTCAGCACTGAACCGTCTACTTTATTAAACAAAAAAACTAATAATGTTGTGATTGTGAACATTTCCAAATGTTATTTTTCAGTTGGAAAACATTATTTTACAGAAACTAACTGACATGGTGTATCCGTTTCCGCACATTCTAAAAGTAAAGTTAATTAAGTAAAATCACAAAGGCATTGTTAAAGTTTTAAACTTATAAAAACAAATTGTGACTGTATTATTAGTATTCTAGGGGTGATATTGGGGCTGTCAAGACATTGAAATCATTCTTTAGTGTCGATGACACTAATAACATTACTTTTAGATAGCCTATCCCATCTGATTTTCTTTTCGTTTCTAAATAAATTTACCATTAGTAAAGTTTCTTTCTGAATTTCACGACGGTTTCTTCCACAGCTGTCAAAACTCTCAGTCAAAGCTCAGGTGTCTCATTAAATAGAGAAGAGAGAAGGAGCTTTTTACAGCTTCAGCATTAATAGTTTTATTTCACAACTTTTAGGTCAGGCTCATTAAACAAATAATAATATATATATATATATATATATATATATATATAAAAATATATAAAAATATATATATATATATATATATATATTTTTTTTTTCCAAAAGTCCAACTTTATTCCCAACTTTTTTTTCTTTCAAAAGTCAGACACAATAAAAAAAACAGTTTTCTGACTGTCCACATTAATATATATATATATATATATATATATATATATTTTTTTTTTTTTCTTCTTTTTTTTTTTTCTTTTTTTTCAAAAGTCCAACGATGTGTGCTGGTCAGCATTCACACAGGCTTCACACACATAATAACAAAGTGAAAGAACGAGCTATCGCCTCCGGCTTAATCAATCAACATGGCAGGTGATTTAGGGCTCTGTCTGATTTCACATTCAATTTTCTGAATATTACAACATAGCAAAATCTTATCATGTCAGCTCCCTCCAAGACAGTGATCTCATAAACTCACTTGAGATTGAGTTTTAAAACCAGAAAAAGCCAATCAACTGAAGCCTAACTTTATCATAAATCAATTCTGTGGAAGAGCAAAAAGGAAATTACACACAGTTTGCACCCGGGTCCACATGATACCAATATTCTCAGACACTTAACATCTTCATTACAAATTAATGTGTGACTAGACTGGTGCCCCGGGCAATGAAATGAGTAACATTCATGCTCTTTGAATCCCATCTACATGACAGCAAGAGAAATATCCGATATCTGTTTAGCAATGTTCATGCATATATATTGCGTACCATTCACGTCACCTCAGGAGTAAATACAGCACTTGGATACAGCAAGGCCTTGTTGCAATCGATATAACTGACACTTTACAAATTTCTACTTTCATCCAAGAGATTATCAATAAACTTTTCAATGAGTTATGTCTAATTATGATCCCAAAGAATATTGGACACTTTAAGATTGAGACTGCATTGAGATGAGCAGAGTTTTCAAGAAAACTGTTTCACACAACTACTGTTGTTTAATGGTATTACCTGTGATGTGGTGCTTTTTGGTACTGACGCGGTTGCTGCTCTGGATGGAACAGCACAAATGAAGCATAGCCAACATGGCGAGAATCATCACCACACTCTGCAGGAGCAAAGGCAGCTCAAACTGTTTGCCTATCCTGCAAAACAAAGCAACAAATACTTAATTTAAAGGTGAAGTGTGTAAAAGCTGTGCTTTAAGATAAACCAAACAGAACTGTGCAAATAACAACTGTTTTCAAACAGGTTTCCCAGACTGGTCAAACAAACTGAAAACCCTGCCCCAAAACCACCCCATTGGTTACCACCCCATGTTATATTGGGGTGGTTCAGATACACAACCAAAGCCATTTTTAAAGCCACAGAGCAGTAAATGTTTATGCTTTTCAGAGAATAAAACATATGAATGGCTAACTTATGGCTCTCTTTATATATTAAAGTCGCAATGAAATGAAAGCAGAGACTTTTCTCCCACATTTTGACATACATTCGAGTAATATGGTTTATCAAAAATAAAAAATGATTGTAGTCGATTGTAAAAATGGGGCAGATTTAAAGGGTTAGTTCACCTAAAAATCTCACCCTCATGTTGTTCCAACCCCGTAATAACTTCGTTCATCTTCGGAACACAAATTAATATATTTTTGACTACATTTGAGAGCTGGATCACTCCTGCATACTAGTCCATAGGCTTCTTGAGGAACTGAAACTTGCTGGCCTCGAAAAGTTATTAAAGACATTGTTAAAATAGCCCAAGTGACTACAGTGGCTCAATCTTAAGTTTATCAATGACGAGAACACTTTTTATGTGCAAAACACAACAAAAATAACGGCTTTAACTTCAACTATTCATTTACTTCTCTCTCTGCCGAGTCAGATTACTAGTTTAACAGCGTATGATCTGTTGTATGCCACACGCATCACACACATGACCAGCGTCGGCGTGTGACGTAGCTCTACTACGCTATCACACTACGTTAACTGACTAGAGGCTCATAGAGAAGGAAGTGAATAGTTGAAATAAAGTAATTATTTTTGTTTGTTTTTGCACGCAAAAAGTGTTCTCGTCACTTGATAAAGTTAAGATTGAGCCACTGTAGTCACTTGGACTGTTTTAACGATGTCTTTAATAACTTTTCGAGGCCGGCAAGTTTCAATTCCTCAAGTAACCTATGGCCTAGTATGCAGGAGTGATCCAGCTCTTTCATCAAAAATATCTTAACTTGTGTTCCGAAGATGAACGAAGGTCTTACGGGGCCTTCCCCGTAAGAACATTTTTATTTAGGTTATTAAAATTTTGATGAAGGTTTCTTTTGGAACCTTTGTTTTTAACAGGATAGATAGGGTGTAGTTCAAAAATATACTAAAAATAAACCTTTATAAGTTAAGCTTTGTTCCTGTTTATTTTGCCATCAATGAACTCTATCTGCTGCCGCTCTAACATTAACTCTCCTCCACTCACCAGAAGAAAATGCGAAGTATATTAGCAATGAGCAGCACCAGACAGACTCTTGTGGAGAATCCCTCAGCATTATTGGTCCTCTGGATCTCCTGGTACTGGGGGATGTAGGGCACGGCACCCCCAAACACCAAAACACCAGAAGCCAGCCAGGATAGCAGAGTCCACGAGCTTTCCATGTTCTCTTCTGACCCCTGCTCCATCACTTAGTCCTTAAAAAAACACTCTCTTTACACTCATATCCCCTGCAAGAAGAGATTAGGACACTTTTATATTTGAATCAATATATAATATAGTACAACGCAATGCCAATAGAGGCATATATTGCAGCAACATGCCCTTAACGTACCAATAAAAGCAACAGTGCCACCTTCAGTATTCTTAAAGCTCTTACAGGATCAACAATACAATAAACACATTGTAAAGGATTCATGCGTGCCTTTCTAGAAATGAAATCCTATGAGGGGTCATTTTCACATTAGTGAAACAGTAACAGTCGTCTACGCACGCTGCCACCCAGTCTGATGGTATCTCAGCTAAACAGGACGTTTGTGCACCAAAAGATAAGGCTCTTTGTTTCTGACCTGACAAACATCTCCTCAAAATGATATAGGCTGAGTCACAAGATCTAGAATACACTGCTGAGAAGTTTCAAAATAGTTATGACTGAGCTTATGTTGCAGCACAACTTCCCCTATTCAGTCTTGGACAGATATGTTTTCTGAGGGGGTGAACATTCTTTAAAGGATGTAGAAAACGGAAGAATGTGTAATCTATGCTAACGGCCTGGAATAAGCTAATTTTTTTAAACCAGCATTGTGTTATTGAACACTTGACCCCCATACAATATTATTTTCAACTGTGATTCAGATTTACTTGACCTGCCAGCATTTTGCATATGTATGTATGCATATATATATATATATATATATATATATATATATATATATATATATATATCCGTCCAAAACATGAATAAATAAATCCATAAACAACATTGCTGGAAAAACATATGGCATGGCAAAACATTTTACTAATCAGTTTACAATCAGTTTCATCATACCTTTATTTTGTTAGCCAGTATAAGAAAAAAAAGTGCCCTGCAAAATTTTAAAGTGGGTTTTATGGGTTTAATTAGTCAGATTAGTAAGGAATGTATAATCCATATAAAATCAACTGGAGGAGGGAGGGGGGGGGGGGGGGGGGGGGGGGGAGTTGACTTGTCTCCACCTCTCTCTTTTGTGTGTCCTGACTCCTGAATGCATAGATGTTTACATACACACCTAACGTCAAAGAAGAAGACGAGACTATCATTTTCTGGGATGTCAAACATGGCCATAAAACACGTCTGGTATGCTTGAGGCACTTATGCAATGAGCACGTCTATGTTATGGTATCTAGAAACCGGATAGCACATTGGGACAGCAGAGAAATTCCTCATGGGGTTCCAACCTGAAGAGTCGGTTCACGGTAACCCGTTTTTGCGTTCAACCAGGGAGCAGCTTTTAAAATGTTTTCTC
Organism: Cyprinella venusta; assembly: GCA_038021265.1. NCBI lineage: Eukaryota > Metazoa > Chordata > Actinopteri > Cypriniformes > Leuciscidae > Cyprinella > Cyprinella venusta. Next base: position 10,354,761 of record CM075871.1, read on the forward strand.
TTTCTCGGTATAGTCATGCGCTTTTTGACAGTAGCTCAACCATAAACGTCTCGAGAGTCGAGACCAATTCAATTCCGTCACGCGCTCAACGTTCGCAGCAGACAACCGTAGGCTACCGTGATGGGAAGTCTGAATCATTTCCGCGAGTCGATTCTTTTGATAAATTTGTCAACCGACAGGTTTAAACAAATATTTAGTGGTTCTTTTACGACATCGTTGCTGTTTATTAAATTTTAGATTAAGTTTTAGTTGTAAGAGAGTTTTAATTGTGTTTAAAAGTTCGTCACAGCTATTCCACTCATAAGAACCTAGGATAGGCTGATTCATCATCAGGTGTAAAGTTATGTAAAAGTTATTTAAAACATGATCCACATGCACGCTGACAAGTTGTCATACAATCGAGTTGTAGCCAAAATAAACAGTCACTTTAATCTGCCATTTAAAGAAACTTGCTTTACCAGTAATCTGCACTCATGTAAGGACATCACTCACTCCATTACGAATATGGCTATGGGGATTACGAAAGGTTCATTTTACTTCAAGAACTGCATTTACCAAGTCAGTTCGTATCGTAAACAAAATCCGTTTAAACGATCGAAAAAGATCCGACTCACTCAAAAGAACGATTCGTTAAACTATCACGAAGGAGGATGTGGATGGACAACCACTCAGGGATTGCCTGAGCTCCGTGTACAACTTCTGCATGTTTTGTCTTGTTCAATAAAGTGAACCTGATGAATCAGAGTGAACATTAATGCAGTATCGCCTTTTAAGAACTCTCAGATCAGCAATTCAGGCATGCACCGCCAAAGAAGCCAAGTTTAAGCACTCGAAACTCTGCATATTCAGCAGGTTTCGCTTTACTGTAACATTTTGATTAACATATGAAGTTGCAAAGAAAAAAAAAAGTACTAATTTCAAGCATACCTTATTTCGGGCGAAGACTTGTTTGACAACTTAGCCGTATAGCAGCAGCACACTCATGCATGCTGTCTCATCTAGCCATCATCTAGTCTAAATCAGGCTGATGCAGTTTGGAGATGTGGGCTTGGTCGCGCGCAGCTTTCATCGGTCTAATGTTACAGAGGAAGAGGGAAAAAACATAAACAGGGAAAACCCAGATCTCATCAAGCCAAATATAGCGCTAGTTAAATGATCCATCTGATTTTTGATAGTAAAGTTTAATAACAGCAACAAACCAACCAACGCTTTTAGGCTATATCCTTTTATAAAAGAAACAAGCATGACAAACAACCACAAATGTTTTTTTAATAATAACTTATCATCCAATATATATTTTGTTTTTTCCCCATTTGAACCCATAGTCATCTTAAGTGTGACTTTAAAACTGCTAAAAGGCAAAAATATCTATAAAAAAAAGACTTTTGGTAATCTCTAGCTGCATATCCTACTACTACAATATTGTAAACACATAAATAAACAAAATAATTGTTTTTATCATTAAGCAACAAAATCAGCGGAATCATTTCACTAAATTCTGCCATATCCTGATGTAATTTGTCACTGGTATTAATAGATGAAATGAAATCAATGACGGGTGGCATCTTTTGGATGAGCAGCACTGCCCTGCTGCTGCGCGTCTTGTCTGATCACGCCAGAAGCAGATGTGCGTGCCTGCAGCTGGCAGAGGGAATCTCTCACAAAATCTCGCGATATTTGACAGGACTCCGTGATTTGGCCAACAGCTGATTTTTAGAAAGCAAAGAGCTGGGAGGATATACAGTTTTAAGAAGATTAAACATATTTGCTGTTGTATAAATCTATTTATTTAAAAAAAATGGCCGAAACAGACCCGAAATCGGTTCAGGATCTTACAGCAGTGGTAGGTTTGAAAATGGAACGAAATTGTTGTGGTTCGCTAAGCTAGGCTAATGCTAGGCCATGTTTATCTGTTCTACTTAGATTATTTTGATGCGATATACCCTTCGGTTAACGTTTCGAATGAGATATCTTTCGGATAATATTATTGTTGTGTTTTAAAGAAGCAGATTAATTTGTTGTAATGTTTTATTAGAACATATTTAAATATCGCTGTGCATTACACACGATAGATTAAATGCATGTTTCCCTTACAGGTGCAGACATTGCTGCAACAAATGCAGGACAAGTTCCAGACAATGTCAGACCAGATCATCGGGAGAAATATCCTTTCTTGTTTTTATAGAGTTTTTCATATAAGCACCAGTAGTCTCTGATATACCTTAAATTTTAAGATCACATCAAGCTATTAAGTGCTTAAGTGAGGTTAATTACTTCATATTTAGCAGATTTGCTTTATTATTTAATAGTATTGAAAGTCCATTTACACCACATAAGAAAATAAAAAGTAAGCATTTGTAAATCGTAATGACAAAGTCGATTTTTTCCATACCAAGTCATAATTGAGATGCTATTTAAATTGTTATAATGAATTGAAATGTGACTTACCAAGTTATGATTAAAATTGACTTCGAATGTCATATTTTGAATTTGGGCACACTTTAGATTAGGGTCCAATTCTCATTATTTACTGACTATTAATTACTACTTTTGCCTTAATCTTATTGACAGTTAGTTAGGTAGTTGCTAAGTTTAGGTATTGGGTAGGATAAAGGGATGTAGAATATAGCAATGCAGAATAATGCATTAATATGCAATTTATAAGTACTAATAAACAGCCAATATCCTAGTAATATGCATGTAAACTAGTATTATTGAACAGGACGGTCTGGCATCTTATGCTAATCTCTGCTGAAAGCTCCACATTTTCCCAGAACCAAAATTTACCGCATTTACGACAACCACATCATCAAAATCCTATCGCCTACACTATAAAAATACAAATGCATGAATGTTTTAATTCAGTACTATTAGATTAGAAGTATAGAATACATCAAATATAAGCAAATATTCCTTTAACCTCTCACTTAATGTGGGTTATCACCTGTACTAGTTCCTATCTTCCTTAACAAGCTTCACTTGATGAAATGAGCACCCGCATCGATGATCTAGAGAAGAACATAGCAGACCTGATGACTCAGGCAGGAGTGGAAGAGAATGAAGGAGAGAACAAGGTCAAAGAGGGAGGAGAGGCCTCCTAGTACAGGTAGTTTAATTTGATTTCTATTGCTTAAAAGTACTTTAGGTTTGATTCCAAATGGCATTTAATTTTGATATACTGTAATCAAATGCACTTATCTTTCACAGGATGCTGAGAAAACACTATACACACTATTCAGGAGCAGCAAGATTTTCTCTATGGTGACTAACATATTTTGGTTTGATGTGATGCTTTTTTTTTTAAGAATATTTAGCAGGAATTCAAGTCAGTCTTAATGCTGTGACTGTATGCTACCCTTTTTCCTTTATGGACGACAAAGAACTTTTTAAACTTGACATCCAACTGTAGAAACAAACCCTGCGTTACTGTAATAACAGCACTAGCCCAAGTGCCAACCTAACACCATTCCTGTTCAAATAAATTTGTTGTTGAATTAAAGTTGTTTCTTAAAACCTGTGGCCTCATCTCTCTATATTGTTAGATTAAACCATTCACTATTTTACCTCTAATTATGTACTGGCAGGGGCAGATTAAATATGTCAAAGAAACGAATCTTGACATGCAAATGACAAAATGAAAGTGAATGCCTCAAATACACTAACAGGGTGAATTCTTGGAAATGTAAAATGAATGTTATAATTGGTCAATATATAAGCTGGGTAAGTTGATGATTAATGCTTTAACACATTAGAAATTATAAAGTCACAACATTATATAATTTTTTTTTCATGAAATATCTTAATTTTAAATCAGTAAAAAGAGTTGTAGTGATGTATATGTGAATTTCACTGGATCTAAACAGATCAGTCTCAAAAAAAAAAAAAAAAATCTGTCAAAATATGTCTTGGGATTTTCCCCCAAAATAAATAAAAACTACATTCAATAATAATAATAGTATTAATAATAATAACAATAATAGTATTCAAACATCATGCCAGTATATGTCACATAGAATTTAATTTATGGTGTTTTTATAATAATATAAGAATATCTATTAAAGTTAATTCTGGACCAGAAGGCTTTCATTACTGTATTATTTTTCACATCATTATAATTATAATAATTGTGATAATGTCACACTGCAGCAACAACAAAAAACTCTTATAGTAAAAAAAAAATTACCTTATATTTTAATATTTTGAAGTCAAATGTAAAACGTGTCTCCCAAAAAACTTTTGTGGTCATTTACATAAAAAAGATTTCCCTACAAGGAATGAACATTTATTGAACTCTTAAAATAATTTGACTAAACACTATATATATATTTCTATAAAAGTACCAACATTATCGCCAAAGAACATGGCTGCACAATTCAGTTAACCGTTTTGATTAAAATATATATGTTTGCATAAAACATTGGGTTGATTTGAAAAATGAACAAATCCCACTCAGAACACAAAGTCATGATCAGTCATGTCGACAGCCCAGGCAAACTTATCCCTTAGGGTTTTGTTGTAAATTTTATCCAGATTCACCTCCATGTTCTTACACCTAGAAGCAGATATATAAATAATAAAGTAAAACACTGAAATAATCATTTTGAGATATAACAAAACTATCAGTAGGCTATAACATGTTTGTGTGTTTAAGTGTGACAATCACCAGGCCACGGTAATGCGTGGATCCAGGTAGTTGAGTTTGGAGGTGCCCAGGGCGATCTGTTTGTTCTCCTCTCTGTCTGTAGCTTGAACCTCCATCTTCAGCAGCTGTTCCTCGCACCTCTGCACAGCTTTCTTCTTCTTCTCCACCACACTAAACACAAACACAGCATACCATACTCACGTATAGAAACAATTCCAAAGGCTGGAAGAGCAAATAAACGCTGCTTTCCTTGGATGAGATACTGACATGAGCAGCTTGTTGTCTGTGCTCCCTTTGGCTTCTTTCTTGGCTTGCTTTAGCTCTTTCTTTGCCAAGTCCAGCTGCTCTTTCCTGCTGTCAATCTAAAAGGAGCAAGAGAAGAGAGGAAAAGCAAACCTAATAAAACAGCATCATATTTAAACATTTCTTTCATGTTTTTTATATGCTGCTTCTTTTACTAATCAGTCTCATATCTTCAGTACCTTTGCCTGCAGGTTAGCCATGGATTGATCGAAGGTCTTTGGCGGCGCCCGTTGATGGTTACATAGAATTGCAACCGCACGGTTTGCCCTGTTGTAAGAGAGCAACTTCTCCGCCACATTATCCTTCACTGTAGTAAGAATGACACATTAACACACATACCGGTGTGTGTATATATATATGGAGAGAGAGAGAGAGAGAGAGAGAGAGAGAGAGAGATACAAATACAAAAAAAAAATGAAATTAAAAAAAAATATGAAATTATCATATTTCACCCCTCCCAAAAATAATAATTCTGTATATATAAAATTATATATTTATTTATTAATTATATATAATTAGGTTATTTTTATATTGTAATAATCATCCTATTCGAATCAGTGCCATTTTAGATTTTATTATAATATTCTTATAATAGTTATTAAATTTTAATAGTTTTGTTGTGCTTTTATCATTTGATTATTTTAATATATATTGCTATAGGTATAATTAATTTTATTTCCATTTCAGTTATTTTTATTAATTTCCATTTAATAATTTTAGTACTTTAACGTTTACATTTCAGTTAATTGTCAAGGCAACATTTCTCATTTTATTTATTTTTATTATTAGTTTACTAAAACTATCATTTATATTTTATTTTTTTAAAAATGTATTTCAATTAACCGAAATATTTTATTAGTTTTAGTTAATGATAATATCCCTGATTGATTTTCAAATTAAAATTTAACAAGACAGTACAAAAGTATTAATTTAAATATATATATATTTTTTCATTAAACTAAAAATGATATTCATATAATAGTAAAAAACAATTGTAATAAATTCTTAATAGCTATTAAACAATGCTTAGCTCCCTTCAATATATATATATATATATATATATATATATATTTATCTTTTAACTTTGGGATGAAAATAATCACCTACACAATCTTAAAATGCATTTATGTGGTTAATTACAGTAACATTTTCATTCTGATAAGATATTAATAAGTATTGTAATGCTTCTAACGTAAAGGAAATAGAGCTGAAAATGGTTCAAATGGATAATTCTAGGTCCTTAAACAAGCTTCTCTGTGTAAAAGTGTAAATTACAAGCCAACATGCCGACCACTTACACACACAGCACATGGCACCTGATGGGCGAGACCCTGCAACACACTGAGCTGATTTAATTAGAGCTTGTAGCGGATGCAGAAAACAGATTCCCTCTCAGCGGCACTCAGACACCTCAGCAATACACACACATCACACCAACCCCAGCATTACACACACATCACATGCACAGACTGCAGCACTTGCTCTAGAGATACTCAGATAGTTACACTACCCACAAACAAACATAACAGTCTCATTAGCGCAAAAACACAACTCAGTAATTAATGATGAGCATCCTATTTACACAGCTAGAGGCACAACAGACTAGAACATGTCCGTCATATAGCGATCTCTTCCATGTTAATAACCAGTCTTTAACAATTTATGACTATGGCAAACAAAGAGAAATAGGTTGTTTTGCCAGGCAGTAATATAATAATTTAGTTAAAAAATGTAATACAAAATATGGTGATTTAAAAAAAAATAACTCATATTAACTCATCCTTGTTTAACAGTTAGCTTTACAGTTAGTAATTTGGATGAGTTGTTATATATTGTACAAATCAGATTAGTGGGTCAAATATATAGTAAGCATTTTGTATTATAGGGTTTTCCTGAACAAACATAAAAGCATTTAAAAACTTTCTAATCTGAAAGAACATTCCAAGTCTGACTGAATCCAGATGTTTAGCAATTTATAGCTTATACTGTGTGGTTTGGGCTCCATACATCTGACTTATGGGCAGTACCACAGGAAAACTCAAACAAAATAATATAATAATATAACAATATTTATTTTTAACTAGCTAAAATTTCTAGTTTAGCTCCTTTTAAATAAACTAAATGTAACTGGGAACTCTTTTGGACCTTGAACCGTTTTGTTCCCATTGAAGTCCATTATATGGAGAAAAATCCTGGAATGTTTTCATCAAAAACCTTAATTTCTTTTCAACTGAAGAAAGAATGACATGGATATCTTGGATGACATGGGCTGAGTAAATTATCAGCAAAAGTTTTTTTTAAAAGTGAACTACTCCTTTAAAAGGTACAATATGTACGAATTTTTCGCCACAAGAGGGCGCAGTTATCAACAATAACAAAGGTGAAGCTTGATGATGCTATGAGGGAGAGTTGAACAATGGGAGATGTCATTTTCACCATCCAGAGTTGTTGTGAAATTAATGAATCACGATCACGGATGAGGTAATTGATTTATTTTTGTACTACCTTTACCTGATGTGCAGTTTTATGGGTTTATGGTTAATGCCGTGTTGTTTTATGTGTTCAAACCAATCGTACACAGACTAAATTTGAACAAACATTTGTAAGTAACGGCTAAATATTTCATATACAAATTTTATATTAAATATTCACACTGCACGCTCGCAGACTCAAAACTTGTTTGTTTATTTCACTCGCTTGAGTTTAGACACACTGTTATACCAACAATGTCCATATGTTCCTGCAGACTCGGTTGTCAAAATGTACGTTTTGTTTTTCAACACTGACAGCAATCCATATTGGCATCATATTTGAGTGTTTTTAGCAAATGTTTCTAATTCTCATCCATACTGGCAGCATGGCTAAACATCTGGAAATTGTACAAGATGTCTTAAAGCTGACTATTCACTTGAAGTTTGACTGATAGAAAGCTAGAAGAAAAGGAGAGAGTGAAAGCGGCAGAAAAACAAGGCACTCACTGTTGCTGAGTTCTTTCAGCTGTTGCTGCAGGGTTATAGAGGCGTTGTATGTCCTAAAAACCTTTGCAGTCAATCCTGGCATGAGGGAACTCAGGTGTTTATTCAGCAATTGAGTCTGTGTAGACAAAAACAAGATATTAAAAGGTAGTATTCACACACAAAAGCAGAGAAATCACAATATTTTACTATCCACCTTCACTGCAAACCTCTAGATGGCGCTTTTGCCTTGATTGTCTCAAAAGAAATGTAAGAAAAGATGTCTAAAAGAGAGGTTCTCACTTCTCAACAGAGCAAGCTTATAACAACATATTTTAAGATGTAGTAGCAGATTTAAAGGATGAGTGTCATAAAAAAGACTAGCAGACAACCAACAAGTGCACGCACACTTACATCAGACTCAAACATCTAAATTGAAAAAATCTTTCCTCACTTTTTAAACCGAAAATACAAAGATTTACTTCAGAATCTGTGGTTTTGGTGATAGTACAATCACACGCATCTGTATTCTAAATGAAGCTAGATGTGATATCTTCAGTTTGTGTGCTAGCATGTCAACCACTGCTAATGTTCAGCACATGTGCAGCCATCTGATGATGCGCATGGCAAGGCGCTTGAAGCATTTTGAACATGTTGGTCTGTTCAGTTCTGTTCACCCAAGGAACACTGTGACACTTGGGTTAGGACATCATATGGCAAGCTGTTTTAACTTTTAATCATTCGCTGGATATGAATCTGTGATATATATATAAAAAAATGTCATTTTCTAGGGATGCACGATATATTGGCAATCATATCAGTATATCGACCGATATATTTTCACTTTTAATGTTATCGTTATCAGCCCAATAAGAAAATGTTGTCATAAAGGCTAAGGCTAAATACAGAACATCATTATAATTGTGTTTGGGGCATAGATTTAATGGTGAGACCTTTGTTTGTGTAATCAGGCTTTCAAAAATTTGGATTTAAATTTATTAGGCAATATATCAGTTATTAACTCTCAAATATAAAGAATTATCAGTTATCAGCATCGACCAAAATTTTCATATCGGTGTATTGTGACTAGTTAAAATGCTAATTCCTAATATCGAAATTTGATTTTTACTAGTAACAATGGTAATTTATGATATCAGGAATTACATTTCAACTAGTAAAAATGTGAATTTTTGATTTCTAGTTAAATGTCACCATAGGCTGCCATTCCAATTCAATTGTTGATATCAAGAACTGAATTCTAACTAGTTGAAACTCCAATTTCACATATCAGAAATACAATTCTTACTAGTAAAAATCATATTTTTTTATTTCAATAATTACTTTGTAACAAATATAAATTCCTGATATCAAGAATGAGCATTTTAACACATTTGTTTCGTCACCTTGAATTGATTTCACTATTGAAAATGTAATTGTTGAGATCACACATTCATATCCTGCGAATGACTTAAAGTCAAAACAGCTTGCCATAGACACCCAGTGACTCAAAGGAACTCAGGTAAAGGTTTATATGTGTGTGTGTTTACCCAAGCTATACTTCAGGGAACACAACTGGTACACAATGTCCTCCAATGTAAGCTAAACCTGACAAAGTACTTTTGGGGACATTGGCAAAACGGCCAAAAAATCCAATCCAAGCTCCCCTCATTATAAATCACAATTTATGTAGCTAGAAAAAAATAGCCTGATTGTATGTAATATAAAACTGGTGATGGTTCAGCCAAGTTTAAGACATTTATTTTAGCAGCACACACCCACACACACATGCATACATGAGCTTAAAAGCACAGTAGCATGTAATAAGATTTGCAGCACTTAGTGAAAGAGGGCCAGTATTAGAGTCTCAACCGCATCCTCTATCGTTCACCCCTTTGCTCTGCCTTTCGCCATATCAATCGGAAGAGCCCAAAGTACAGATTAACTTCCCCACTCATGATGGCCCACAATTTCCAGCCTGACCTCATCGAGGGGGCACATTTCTCCTTCTCTGTCGCTGTATCTGACTCTCACACACAGTTTTTCCAATTCTCTCTCTCTCTGTCCTTCAAGCGAGGGCAGAATCCTTTGTCTGGAAAAATTAAGACTGATAATTTTTTTAAAAAAACGAGCTGAAAAGAAAAACTACCATCCTTTAGTGTGAGCCCGTATGACGCAAGCCTCTTGAGAATCGTATCTCTCAGAATGAAAAATCTATGACTGTCTGCTGCTGTTACAGAACATTACACTCACATTGAGTCGATCAAAGAGGTCGTCTCCTCCTTGCTTGTTTTCCATGAAAAGCTTAAGGTTTTTGAACACCTAAAACAGAAAACACATGTTTGCTTGTTCATCATATGCATAAAACAGTGATTGAGGGGGAAAAAAAGGAAAGGAAAGAGAGAGGGAGAGGCACTCTCAATTATATTTGACATTTCGCAGAAGTCCTGTTTTTCTCCACTCCTACTAAATAAACCAGCTAAAATATGCATGGAACTAATTAATGGTAGCAGATGTGGTGCTTTTAAATCAGTCTCATTTGAATAACAATTTATCCTTGAGCCAAATGCATGAAGAAGAAAGTAAACAGACCGCTCGCCAAGCAATGACAGAATTTATATTTCTGGAATATTTTCCCCCAATTTACCACGGCCTTATGTTAGTAATGATTGATTCATATGCTAACCTTCCTGTCTAATAAGCACAGAGATCAACATTTAACATCACACTCTAATATGACCAGGTAATGCGGGTCCAAGGCTCGCAGATCACTAGCGAAAAAGCTTTTTTTTGCATTTTTCTAATATAGCTCAACATTTTTCATTACAACTTACATTAGAGAGAAATTGAATTGTGAATTACAGAAAGTCTCTTTTCACCATTTTGCGTTTGCGAAAAACCAGATCATGTTCTGATTGTGATTCAAGACAATCCCCCAAAAAAAAATACTTTAGGAAGTGTGGGCAGAGAAACGAAACGGAAACGCTGTTTTAAATATGTATCTGGATTAATGTGCACGTAACCTTAAAGATATACTCCACTTTTTTTTGGGAAATAGGCTCATTTTACAACTCCCCGAGAGTTAAACAGTTGGGTTTCACCCTTTTCGAATCCATTCAGCCAAATTTCTGATATTTAGAAGAATATCAGTAACCAGACTGTTTCTGGTCTCATTGACTTCCATAGTAGGAAAAAATACTATGGAAGTCAATGAGACCAAAAACTGTTTGTTTACTGATATTCTTCTAAATATCAGAAAATTGGCTGAATGGATTCGAAAACGGTAAAACCCAACTGTTCAACTCTGGGGGAGAGGTAAAATGAGCCTATTTCCAAAAAAAATTGGAGTATCCCTTTAATTTATCAAATTGGGTGTTGAATCCCAGGTAATTCATGTGATCTTAGACTTCAGGACATTCATACAAAAAGTTTGTTATTCAAGGAAAATCAATTTCAACATATTGATGGTAATGCAGCTCCAAACCACGTGGCATCAAGTTCCAAAGGCTTTAATTGTAATTCATTATGTCGTAATGCGGTGATGAAAAAGTGGGGGTCGGTTTTCACAATACCTGCAATTATATCTGACATTTACGCGAAGTCTGCCTGACGCCAAATAAACTTGCAAGATATTCAGAAACTAATTAATTTTCACTTGATGAGCTTCTTTCAAAATGTTCTCATTTACATTTTGAAACCTATGCAAGCAAACAAGATCTAGCGGCTGAGTACAGCACACGTCTCCCTCTGGCCTGACCTGCACGCTAGCGAACAGTGGAGAAACCGTTTTTCTTGTTAAAATAACAATAACCCACCTGTTATGACTAACATTATCAAACATGAGGTAATTGATAAATGCGACGAATCCAATTTGCAATAGATTTGCATTTCCAGTTGGAAGTGTTTTAGTTAAGCTTGTGTTTTTTCCAGGGTTAATACACGTAAGAAATGTAAAGTGTAAGCCAGTGCAATCTGCCTACTTTTAAAATGTTCTTACCCTTTTGGCCACAGGAACCTTGTTGTAGTAGCGGATGCAATCTTTACCCAGGAAGTCGAACTCTACCACACACTTTTGCCCATCTAGTGTGTCGTGTAAAGTGATGTGCTCCACGCGCAGTGAGCAACAACCCACGGTGTCTGCCGTCTCACCCTCTTCCTTTTCATTACCTGCTCTCAGAGCCAGCTGAAGAGTTTAACACACACACAAACATACACCTGCTTCATACAGACATGACACTGGATCTTCAGAACATCTTAGAGTGAATGCTCAGCAGCTTGTGAACATGTTTGGACATGACAGTGGACTGAAAGCAGCAGTATGGTATTAAGTGTAATAGGAAAAGACTCTGAAACCCTTTGATACTGAATGTAAACTTTGATCCAGTATCTCCACACAGAACTAGGATTCGTGTGAGTGTGTGCACGTTTTTATAAACCGAGGAAAAGATGTTTGCCTTCCAAAGGGGGAAGGGTTCATATGATGTTATTTATGTCACACTAAAAGATCTAAAATATATACACTACCAGTCAAAAGTTTTAGATTGGTAAGATTTTTAAGAAGTCTCTTCTGCTCACCAAGGCTCCAATTATTTGATAAAAAAAATACAAAAACAAAAAACAGTAATATTGTGAAATATTATTACAATTTAAAACAGCTGTTTTCTATGTGAATATATAGTGAAGTGTAATTTATTCCTGTGATCAAAGCTGAATTTACAGCATCATTACTCCAGTCTTCAGTGTCACATGATCCTACAGAAATTATTACAATATGACGCTCAAGAAACATTTATGATTATTATCCATGTTGAAAACAGCTTTTTTACTTTTTTATTTCAGGATTCCTTGATGAATAGAACGTTTAAAAGAATATAATTGATCTGAAATGGAAAGCTTTTGTAACATTAATCACTACCATTCAATGTTTGGGGTCAGTAAGAATTTATTTTTTTATTTTTTGGGGAAAGAAATTAGAAAATACTTTTATTCATCAAGGATGAGTTAAATTGATCAAAAGTTACAGTAAAGACATTTATAATGTTAAAAAAAGAATATATTTTAAATAAATGCTGTTCTTTTGAACTTTCTATTCATCATAGAATTTTTTGGGGGGAAAAATGGTACAAGAATGTTTGACATTGAAAATAATTATTTATATTTTTTAATAATTTATATTTTTTGAGCATGAAATCAGCATATTAGAATGATTTCTGAAGGATCATGTGACACTGAAAACTGATGTGTAATCAGCATCAGTAATGATGAAAATTCAGCTTTCAAATTACATTTTAAAATATATTAAAATAGAAAACAGTCATTTTAAATTGTCATAATATTCCACAGTAAAGTTTTTTTTTTCTTTTTTTTTTCTCATCAAATAAAGCAGCCTTGGTGAGCAGAAGAGACTTCATTTAAAAGCATAAAAAAAAATCTTACTGATCTAAAACTTTTGACCGGTAGTGTGTATATACATATATAATGAAACACTCAAATTTACAAAAACATTTTTAATTCAGAGACATGAAGTTGAATGGTCATATTGTGAAAGATAATTCACAATTATGAAAGTCACATTTGAGACATTTGCTATTATAAAATTATGGAGGGTTGGAACATTTCCAGAACATGTACTCCTAGGTGCCAATCATGACACTTATTAGCTTAACCAATCACAGGACATTTCGTAATTTAGAAGGGGTGGCTTATTCAAAATTGCTGTGTTCGAGACAGACTGGGAAGAGAGGAGCTGTATGATGTAAAATATGTGGAAGATAATCCGTTTTTTGAGCAATCAAGCATGTAAACATTCTATTATACCCCAAAAGCCAAATCAAGACTTAGTACCCAGCAAACAAATTTAGGTTCTGGGAATGTTAGTTTTTGGTTCCCAGAACATTCCTAGAACTTTCCCTTAAGATTAAGGGAACGTTCCCGGAACATTCTCCTTACGTTATAAAAATGGAACCTAAAAATAACCTACATGGAACGTTCCTATAACTTTCTTGTTTGGTTACCAAAAAAATAACCTCATGGGACCATTCGGGAATGGTAGGGGAAAGTTCTGTGTTTGCTGGGTAAAAGAGCATAATAGGACCCTTTTAAATTGACCATAACATGTGGAACTGAACTTGGATCTTTTAAAATAAATAATTCATTATATCATGAAACCATACTTTAACTTTCAGGACTTAGTACACCTGCAGATATAGCAAATGCACCATGCTGTCCTCTGGGATATCTCCTCACTCTTTGCTGTATTTATTCTCAACAGGCAGCTTAATTAACGTGAGGTGATTACCAGTACACTCAAACTCTTTGGTCTATTCCAAAATAAAGCAGTCATGATCGAAAGCCCTCTAATGTGCACAAATTATGTCTGAGCAGCTTGTGTGGCCTGACCTTGTCTATAAAGTAGAGGGCAACGGCTCTCTGGCGTGTGCCCATCTGTTTGGACTTGAGGTCCTCCTGGTACTGGGTTCGGATGGCATCCACACACGTCTTCAGTCTACGAGCCACCTCATACTTTTCCCAATCCTTCTCGCCCTACGGGAAACAAAATAAATCAACTAAGTAAAGCAAGGAACTAAATTACATGCAATGGGGCAGCTCAGCCTGGCACATCATAAGTGATCTGTCTTCAAGTACCATCTTATTCGAAAGGAACTGATTGAAATCTGAGGTGATGGAAAAAAAAAAAAAAAAACATCTTAAAGGGTTAGTTCACCCAAAAATGAAAATTCTGTCAGTATTTACTCACCCTCATGTTGTTCCAAACCTCTATGTGTTTATTTGTTCTGCTGAACACAAAGGAAGATATTTGGAAGAATGTTTTAATCAAACAGATCTCATTCCCCATTGACTACCATAGTATGTATTTTTTTCCTGAATACTGTACATGGAACAACAAATAACTGAACAAAGTTATTTGTGAACAGCTGAACAAATAAACACAGAGGTTTGGAACAACATGAGGGTGAGTAAATACTGACAGCATTTTCATTTTTGGGTGAACTAACCCTTTGAAGACTCGAAACAAATGCAAATTTCTTGCCCACATTTTCAATAAAATTTTTTTTGCTGATGATCCAGGAAGTTGGGTCAGAACATCTAAGGACTTATATTGCAGCTAAATGTTTAACGTTTACAAGTACATTACTTTAATATACACTATTAAAGTAATGCCTGTTGGATGCTTTTATACTTTTATACTTTTAATTATAAATTTCTTTTTCTTAATAGCTAATACTATTTGTACTTCTATTTTTGTTGTAAGGTGACCTTGGGTGGTCTGAAAGGTGCCTAAAAATTAAATGTATTAATATTTATTATTAGTAGATTAGGACTGTGTAAAAAAAAAATATTGATTTATTGATTTGATTCTCATTTTTATAAACCAATACTGATTTTTAAAGTCCCCATGAAATCAAAATTGACCATACTTACTTTGTTTGCCTAAATTGATCGTTTTGTGGTGAACAATTCATACATGCAAGTCAATCCACACAAAAAAAATGTTTTGGCTTCATAATCTTAAAATCAAATTTTGAAAATGCCCCTCCCCTCTGCATTGGAGGGTGTCTCCTTAACATCCATAACCACGCCCCTATAACTGATAGCTGCTGTGTCTTTGCGAGCGCCGAGCAAGCATTGATTAACAGCGTGTGTAAACTTGTGTCATACTCCATTTCAGAATGAAACACCCATTTTTCTAGATCCAATCAGGTGCTAGTTGGAAAAAAAAGCCACGCCCACTATTTTGCCTCATTTAGAATTCCGTTTCTCTCAGACATACGTCACAAAACTGGAAGAAAAGTCGTTTGCAACTTCCGGTTCACTGGGACTTTAAATTCCAAGAATCAATATTTTCCAATGAACGGAACATTGTAGCGCCTTGCCACCTCCCATCTAATAAATCCTGAAAACAGCTTTTTAAAAAAACCTTACTGCATGTTACAGACAGGATGATTCCAGCTACAAGCACTTTAATTTGTCCAGACAAAAAGTTACTTTGTTGTCACAGCAACAGCATAGTGACCAACATAATGTAGAATAACTTAACCTTCCCACACTAATTTAGTACATAAAGAGCAATAGAAAGCAGACAGATGAATGGACCCAGTTAGGAAAGAAATGCAAAGTAATGAGGTGGAAGTGAACTTGTTTTAGATTTCTTGAGAGGTGTCCATCACTAATTCTGATGAAATGGATCACTTTTCTTCCTAATTTATTTAGCGAGAGTTAGTGAGTGGAACAATGGTGAAGATGAGGTGCTGAGCTGAAACTAAGTGAGCATGATTCAGCAGAAAGCGAGAATACACATCAGCTCGGTTTGATTGGCCCGGACTCGGTGATAAAAGGCAACATCAAATCACATCTATTATTAACAAGGTGACAGACAGTCTTGAGGTGAAAAGGACGTGAAGATGAGTTTTAAATGAAGGGAGGTACAAGCAGAGAGAGAAAGGAGAGGGCAATAAGTACATTTTAATCAAGTCAGAGGTAAGGAAATATTGCCATCACACCACCACACTTTTGACTAACAGCATGAAGTTGCACGCAGCTAATTCTGGCCAAGAACCGCCAACTTATAGAATAAAACACTCAGGGTGTGGAAGTAAATCTCCATTCATTTTCTCCATAATGAAATAGATTTTTAATAATAATTATAGGCCCTTAAAGACAGACCTACTGTGAGTCCCAAAGTTGTTATTTGATTAACATTGTTATGTGATATTTTGTTAAAGCTATACGTTCACATTATTTCAACATTAAATAATCATGTTTAACCCTTTAAAATCGTCTGTGTCGTCGCCGACACAGACCAGCAAGCTGTATTCTTTGTAACGTAACTCTTCAACCGTTTTTGCACTATCAAAATCATTCAAATTGCCCCGACAGTAGACTTTTCGGCAGAGCGGGAAGGATATGATATGAAGCGTGGCAGGTATGAGTGTTTTGGATTGCATGAAATAATAAAAGAAACTAACAAATACATGGCGAAAGAAGTGGTAGACAGCAGAAGAGGGGATTGAGATATTTTTTAGTGAAACTTGGGAGGCGGAGGGCCGTTACTCTTTCACGTATCTTAGCATGTGGTGTATGCATGTGTATGCGACCTTGCCTATTATTGGACTCATTTGTATGTGTGCGTGTATATAAAAAAGTGTTGCTAAATGAAAACTGTGCAACCCATTGTCACAAAACGACTTGTACAGATGTACACTTTTTCAACTTTAAAGTGACAGTTTCTTTCGTTTGTGATTTGTGTTTTGTTTTTTTAAATAAAAATTAGAAAATGTGTTTTTTTGTGTGTATTTCAATTGTATTTACAAACTCACCACACACAATAATGGTCAATAACTGTTAATTTGTTGAAAGCTAATCTTTTTCTGAAATATGACACCTTGCACATGAAGATAGCACATTGTTTTAGAATTAAAAAAAAAAATCGAAATATGTGAAAAACACCAAGGGTTAACTGCTGAATTTGTGGTTAAAACTACATTACCCATGACACCGTACAGAAAAGTCAACAAATCAGACAGTCTTGGAGAGTAAATCACACCAAAAGAGCTGGCAAGAAATTTACCTCATTGCTGGTTGGATTGGTTCAAGGCTTGCAACGCTTTACCAAAGACTAAAAATCCCAATGGGAAAAATTTATGGAAATAAAAATACTTCTGCAAACCAATGCTGCCAAAATGTGGGCGGGCACTAATGTACTCTATGAAGGAAAAGAGTGTCTCACTGACAAAGTGACCGATCTCAGTTTTATTTTGTTTTTATGTGTTGTTTTATGTGTTTGTTATCTGTATATCAGGGGTTTTCAAATTGGGGTCCAAGGACCTCCAGAGGCCAGAGTTAGTAAATATATTAATAACAACAATAATGGTAGTTAAAATCTACAGATTTTGGCATTAAACCTAAATAATTTCCAATATATTTCATATATTTCCATACAACAAAAAAAGATATAATAAATAGTAAAGTAAATAGTGATCTATCTGGGTTAATAAATAGTAAAGTAAAAATATTAAAATGCAATTAACTATATACATGCAGTAAAATTGTGCATAGTTAAATAGCAAAATAAATATATACAAATAATAAATACACAAATGCGAAAGATTTGAATCTGAAGTGGAGACTATAATATATACCTTAAGTTTGGAGTTGGCATTGAGCATCACATATTTGCAAGATCCTTGTACGTTCTCAGTCCAGCTGGCTAGCCACGTTACAGTGTTGTCATGACGAACTTCCTTCCAGCGGTGACCAGCAGGAGGTTCTGGTATACGAGAGTCCCTGTAGGGTTAAATTCATACCTTATACTTCCTCTGAATATAAAATACTGATTGATGAAAGAAATAACACTTGAAACTGCATTTATATGGTTTTTCAAAAGAGATCTTGAGTAAAAATTATTTTACAGCAATGTGCTTTTGTTAGTCTTTACATTTATGCCACAGTGCTACAGCAACAATCCCACTTCTGAACATATAATACGGCTTGATAAAGCTGCCGAGTGTTATGACATGAAAGCCTCACTTGCTGCAGTTGATAATGACGTCTTCAGGTCGAATCCTCTTCTTCAGCATTCCCTGTTTAGGATGATCTCCTCTGCCTCGGAAAAGCCCAGGAGGTTCTATCTTAAAGTTCCCAATGCGCTCACGATGGTGGTCCAACACACAGAACCCATACTCATCAACAATTTTTTGATTGGCCTCTTTATTAACCTGGAGAACATTTATAAATTCAGAGGAACATTGGTTACCTAGGCGTAAGGAATGAGGCACTCCATTCAAAGATTGTAACTTTGATTTATATGTCAAACATTTAGATGTAACGAAGGACACCCACCAACTTTTCCTCTTTGCTCATGTTCTTTCTGGCTTCCACCTTTTCTTTGTGCATAGTATGGAGCTCCCCAAAATCACACTTGTTCAGATCCACGATTAGCTGTCTCTCCTCCAAAGTCATCTCCTGCACACAAGAACATCCATAAACCATCAAAACCACCAAGGAGGAAGGGTTTCAAAACGAAGCCTAAATTCAAAATGTTCATCATATAAAGTGATGAAAATGTATATAATAGAGTCTCTTCGGAAAATATAAAATAACTGCTCAATTCATATGGATTAGTTTCACTATCTCTTTATACACTTTTTGAGGCGTCAAAGTGTAATTTGCATAGTCTATGGAAGGACAAAAAGCTCTCGGATTTCATCAAAAAGATTAGAAAAAAAGATACATTTGTATTCCGAAGATGAATGAAAGTCTAACGGGTTTGGAACAACATGAGGATGAGTAATTAATGACAGATTTAAAATGTACTATCAGACCACACACTGGTCTACAGTGACCATCTTCTCAGCAGTCTGTAACTTTCCTTAGGCCACAATTACTTGATGCCCACTCCCAATTCCAGTTTATTGACTATATCTGATTTTTTTGATGACCAGCTTACTACATCTTTTAAAAGTGACACATTTCCTTAAGTGCCGGCCTTATCAACACGACAGCCATCGGCACTGATCCTCAACAACTCGTCTCCATACCGGCGTGATTACTTTGACTTCCAAACAGAAGGAAATGGACAAATTCTCTTAATGTTCCAATCCAATTTGACTTGTAATGCTGCCCGAATCACACACTGTGCCTTCGTTGGCCTGAGGAGAACTGGCCTCTGACTGAGTTTTTTTTTTCTCCATTCTGTCACCTGATGGAGTTTTGGTTCCTTGCCACTGTTGCCTTGGCTTTTGGCTTGCTTAGTTGGGGACATTTAATATTCAACAATATTATTGATCTGTGTTGTATTATTTCCATGTTATCACTGTGAAGCTGCTTTGATACAATATGTATAGTAAAAAGCGCTATATAAATAAAGTTGACTTGACCTTTACATTTATACTATATACTTGGTGAAAAAACCCAAGGTAAAAGAAAAAGCTTGAAAAGCTTAGGCTGAAAAAGGAAGTAAAAACATTGCGATTTGCAATGTACGCAGATGAATACAAGCTTTCCGTACCATCTTTAAAGAACTACAAAACCTACCATCTATCAAACTACAAAAATGGCCAAACCGGGTGGAGTTGAACCAAGGGCCAATCTGGCAACCTAGAGAGCGGGCGGGGTATGACACGTCATCTCCTTTGCTTTTAAAGAGACCTCTCCAAAATGAGTTGCTCACAGACGCACATCAGAAAAGGGGTAAAATAGGGGCCTGTGGAGCTATAATAATGAGGAATTCGGACCCAAGCATTGCAGTTTCGCTTTATATAGACCACAAATGTATGATTTTGTATGTAAAAAGGAACGATTTAAAAGCATGATATCTACCCTTTAATAAAAAAAAAAAGAATATAAAAAAAATGAAATCAAGGAAATTTCTCTGGCATTTCTTTATTTTTGCTGTATCGAAAATGTACCGAACTGTGACAAGTGTATCATATCAAACCGAACCGTGAATTTTTTGAACCGTTACACCCCTTTTTTTTTCCACGTTTGTCTCGTTTAATTCTTGCCTTTAACCTTTGTTGTACTGAATAAAGGTATTGGCTTTTTACCCAGTTGCTTGGATTGGTGGTTCTTTGTAAAGCACTTAATAATATACGTTTCTCTTTAATGTAAATTTTAAATGTTAGACCCCTAAACTCCTAGACTATCTTTAGAGGTCGTAACAGTCAGCAAAACATTGGGTTGAGCCTTCGTCCTCAATTGCGGCATTGAAAAGAGTTGTGTGATAACGGTTGGTGTCCACTGTCCACCTGAGTCAATGTCATTTGCCACCATCGCTTTTTCAATTAAGCAAGACTCGCTTTGACAGGGGAATAACTAATCTGTCAGCTTGCATGGCAGACGCAAATGCATGCATCCGATTCATATCTGATTTATTTCCACATATGAATGTAGAGCTGAGAAACTGACCTGAGAATATCAGAATCCATGTGCTTTTTTCCAGCTTACACATTCATGCCATCATGAATTGTGCCACATGTGAGGGAAAAAAAAAAAATCAGAATTGGGCCACTTGAAAATTGTAATGTAAATGCGGCATACATTAAGATGATCATTGTGCTAAAATAATACACAGCAATCATAGACATCCCTAGCCAGAACCATTTCTCAGATGACCCCGGGGGTAGACGAAACACAGTAGACAATTTGCACCAAAATTTGTCCCACGGTTAGGTGAAGAAAAAAAAAAAACAGTTTGGACAGGATTAAAATCAATATAAAAGGCTGTGAAACAGAAATTTAACTTTACTCCTCAGGGAAAACAAGTCCCATCCATGCAGGGTTTTCTGCTCACTTAATACATCTACCAGACATCTTATAAGAAAGAAGCCGAGGGCACTGTTTAGTATCCACTTAGGGTAATAGACCAAGCACAAACTTCTTGAACTGAGTGAACTTTAGCTGACCTTGGGTAAGCATATATATGTGCGAAGATCAGAAAAGATTCGCACCCTCATGTTTTCTTTTTTGCAACACATACATACTTGACTGCAATATTTTCACATATCAGATTCAGAACTTTGCCTTTTTCTAACAGCAGCAAAAACGGCTACAAAGAAGAATATGTGAAAAGAAATTGATGTGAGAAAGAATCAATGAAACATCCAAATTATCACGTAATAAAAGGCTTTGAATCATCACTCTCTTCAGGTCAATACATCTTCCATGAGAAAGCTACTACTTTGGAGAAACTTTTAACATGACCTTATCTTTCAAAGGTAGATGTTTTCTAATGTTTCTTTAGCACCAAATCAAAATATTAGAATAACTTATGAAGGATTATGTGACACTGAATACTGTAATTATGCTAAAAATGGGAGTAGATTTTAAAATATATTAAACAGAAAGCAATTATTTTAAATTGTTATAAAATAATTTTTTGATCAAATAAAATGCAGCCTTGGTGAGCGCAAGAGACTTCTTTTTCAGAGTAAATAAATAAAATCTTACAGACCTCTAAATTTTGGGGAAAGGCTTAAATTTGACTTTGACCTTGCTTAGGGGTCAAGATCTTGAGCATTTACAGCAAGTTATTGAGTTGACCTTGCATTCATGTTGATTCGAATTGGCAGTCCTGTCATGAACTGTAACTAGGAATAGCATACATTTTACTTCAGCCTAGGCAAAAGATTCAGTTCAGTGGAAGTGCTTGAGCTTTTGTGACGCATAGCAGCAATTCTGAAGGGTAAATTGATCAAACGATGGCTGTCTGATCATATGTCTACACTGTCTTTTTGCAAGCAATATTTATGTCTAGTCAAAATTGGTTAATACTGAAATATGTCACTAATTAACTGATATATCATGTGAAACAGCCTTACTTCAAAGTTAAGTCTTTTTAAGTGAGCCACTTCTGATGTTTTTTTAAGCAGTTTTATACATCTCAATGAAAAGGGTGCCTTCTGATCCTTTGCACTGATATTGCTTCACTTTGGGATATGGTCTGTTTCATGGCATTCGATAACAACAAGCACTTCCTACATCAGAAGATACTAAAGATCATCAAAATAACACTGGAGGACCGAGATCCTCTCACCTGTGATTATCACAGTTTCCCATGGGAAGGAAAAGAGATAGAGAATGGGGACAACCAAAAAAAAAATGAGGAGAGAAAAGTAAGTATCACATGGAGGGGTCACAGAGGACTGACATACGCGTTTCCCTTTTGTCGGCTTATGATTTATTCTTGCACTTTTGCGGTGCTAAATGTCACACTAACACTGATTCACTCTAATCTCTCCTCCTGGGGCTGGTGAAGAGAACCTGTGCCACGGGACCTCACACAAGCAATTTCATCTGACCTGCCCCCCTCCATCTCCCCATTCAGTCACACAAACACACACCCTCGACCATAAATGGCACCCCTGGGCTATTAGCCAGGGAGCAGAGCCCAGAGCACAGAGAAGGAAAAGAGTAAAATGAGAGGGAAAGGAAAAGCATGCCCCCCAAAGACAGATACTCTCAAAACTTAAAGACTCACAAATCAACTACATTGCTTAGGAATTGGCACTCAAGAAACATTCCACATTATCAACATGGAAAATAGTTGAGCAGATAAATATTTTTGTGGATACTGTAATACATTTTTTTCTAGGATTCTTTGATGTATAGAGTTCTAAAGAACAGTATTCGTTTAAAATAGACACAATTTTGAAACAATGTCTTTACTACTCTTTAAGTCTTTACTGTCACATTTGATCAACTAAAAAAACTTTAGAACTTTAAAAAACTTTATTTACATCCTCTCTCTCTCTCCCTCTCAGTCAGTCAATGACACTGAAAACTCACAATAATATGGTTTTTAATGTGAATGTGATAATCTTTAAGAAGTGTTTGGAATCATTTTGATGGTCTCAGGGTGACTGGTAATAATGTCTCATTCCCAAAGTAATAAAAGAAAAGGTAATAAGGTTTTTAAGAAGTTTAGGAAAAACTGTTACACAAAGGGTGTGGTCTCTAGGGACTTCAAAGGTGTAAATGCTAATTTCCACTGTTCTAAGCTCCTTCCCCCAGTAAGCATGTTGGGGGAGATTCAGTAACTTTCCATAGTAACCTGGTGATTTACATATCAGGTGAGGTCTGATTATAAAGGGAGATGTAACAAGAGTTCGGGGCTGCCATTCTGTATTCAGATCAGCCCATGATATTGTGTCTTCTAGACTCAGCTCATGTAATATGTTGGGTAAAGTTCTTTGTTCTTTGAAACATTTTGGTTTGCATTGATTATCTTGTGGAATTCTAATGATACATTTACCTGACATAATAAATTGTTATATTTGGCTATTCTAACAGACTTTGACTTTATTTTCATTAGAGTTAAAAGGAATAGTCAAACATTAATGTGTATTTAATGATGCACAGATATCATTGATAAACCCTTTTCATTTTATGGAGTCAGATGAAACGAGTTACATAAGATTAAATGTGTTGCATTTAATTAAAATTCACTTTGCTACGGGAAAGACGGAACACGCTTGAAACCTTCACCACGAATCGTACCCCGAAATTTGGATCGATTTCGTGGCCCTTTTTACAGAACAAAGATTATTGTGATTTTTTGGATGCGCGCAGCCACGATAGAACAGGATGACTAATCGATTCTTGAGATTTAAGAATCAAAATCAGTTTGTAAAAAAGAAACAATCGGTTTGTAAAAATGAGAATCGATTAATATCAAGAAATCGATATTTATTACCCAGCCCTAAAAGCTAGCATGTTCAGAGTCGTTAATAACAGACCTAAAGTCTTATGACATTCAGATCTATAGTTGTGGTATGGGTCCCTCCAATATAAGCCTACGAGTTTGTTTCGGAACCTGGTACATTTTCGGCCTCGGATCCGCAACTAAACAATCGCTCCAAGACCGCCTGAACCGGGCGGTTTGTTTGAGGTGTGAAAGCAATCCAACCTAACAAACCAATGAACCAAATTGTTTTATAATTCATAACGGGAAATGTGCTATTTAAATAGCAGTATTGTCTAATTCTGTGAGTGTGCACATTAGTTCTCTTTCATCTCAAAAACTATAACAGTCAGTCTATAATCCCACCCACTTAGAAACAGTACGAACTGTAGTGGAAAAGCAAACCGAGCTAAAGCGAGCCGAGCCTTGCTGAGCCGAGTCTTACGACGCAAGTGGAAAAGCAAAGCGAGCCGAACCATGCAGCGCCGAGCCGAACCGTACCAGCAGTGGAAAAGTGCTAATTGTCTCTTTAATAATTTTTGCCACAACATAATTCAATGATAGCTTCCAAAAACAGATTTTACTACCAACACCTTTTTTTTTTTTTTACCAAGACTGGTGTGAAGCTAGTAGGTTCAACATATTGGCACCGTTTTGGGGGGGAACATTTAATTGTCCATTTTAAAACTGAAATGCTTTTGCCATCATCTAGCACTTTTAGTGGTGGTTTAGTGGAAGATTGTAAAGATTTTTTTTTTTCAGGTACAATATAACAAGAAGCTCAAAGGTCTCTATTATAATGATGACATTCATTCAAAGGGATACAGTAGTTCACCAAAAATAAAAATTCAATCATCATTTACTCACTCTCCTTTTTTTAAGAAATCTACATGAGTTTCCAAACAGTTTTGATGTCCATTGGCTTTCATTGTATGGATAGTTTATTATCTATTTTTCAAGATGTATACATTGTTTTGAGGCCTAAATTCACTACCATACCACTTTTAGTGCATTATAAAACATAGTAAATCCTTTTTTTTTTTTTTTTTTTCATTTTTGATTAAAGTATTACTGTCATAATGGTATATATATAATCAGTATCAGCTATAATTTCAATATCACTAAGACAATCAAAGATGAATCCACAGGAGTTAGGCTGCTCTCCGATTACATCCTGTGGCGCCTAGTTCTGGCGGGTCTCTAATGTGCAGTAATTGCCAAATGCTAAGAAGTACATAAACACGCCTCCCCCTTCTCAGCACACTTTTCATTGACCTTGTTTTTCTAATTGCTATCTGCACTGCACAGTCAATGAATGTGGGCACAACTGTGGGTGGCCATATACTGAAACACAAGAAATTCATTATCCACTGAACCCTTAATTGTATTCAGAGGTTTAGTCTCCATTAATGACCACTAAATGGGTCAAAAGGTCATGAAA
This sequence comes from Cyprinella venusta, assembly GCA_038021265.1. Taxonomy (NCBI): domain Eukaryota; kingdom Metazoa; phylum Chordata; class Actinopteri; order Cypriniformes; family Leuciscidae; genus Cyprinella; species Cyprinella venusta. The sequence goes on from CM075871.1 coordinate 10,380,299, forward strand.
CATCTATATGAACGGTTTGCTTAGGTACATGCTGCAGATAAGTTATAACACGGAAGAAAATAGTGAGCAACTATCAGGTAGAGACAAAAACACTCTTCAATACAATACTTTTCGAAAGCAGTGTAATAATAGAGCCAACGTCTCGTCACTTGAATTCCTCTCTCGCTCATTCTCGTGATTGACAGTCGGGGACGGGGCGGAGACTGTGCTCAGTGAAGCGAGCAGGGGCTTCCGTGTTATAATAAAACAGTTAAATTGGATTTGTTCATATGCGGGAAGCAAGTTGTCTGGATTAGCATATCAATGCCTTTACACAAATCGTATTTTCAAGAGCATTGAGCACTAAGCAGCACGAAATTAATTCTGCATGATACGCCCTGAGGCATTCTGGGATGCTGCAAGCTTCATAACTGTTCCATACTCATAACCTGACACCCATCCCTCCTCACTCGAAAAGCTACTGGTTAAACATCGAGCTAGGCTTACATGTGAAGGAATGGTTTACCTTCCTCCAGTCCCTGAAGAAATTATTGCGGAAAACTTCTTTTGTTGTGTATTCGTGATCCAGCATCTGAGCAAAGAAAAGTGCCACTTCCTCAGCTGGCAGGCTGAGTTTCACTGCCTTTCCTACAACAAAAAAACATATTCACTTACCATAAGGACATCAGTGTGGAAAAAAGCAACCAGCTAACAACCAATTATGAGTTGTTTGGGTTTAAGTATGTACTGAACAACATTTCATACTGTTAAAGGGGCTATGTGTAGTTTTTTACTTAAATTTTTAAGATAGAGTCTTCATTTGTACAATTATGAGCCAACCATAATGTAATAGAAAGAAAAACACCTTGACTGTCCACCACGGTTGCCTATAAGACTATCAGCTTGTTGGCTCAATTGTGTGGAGGAGTCGGTTTCGAATTGGAGTGAAAATTCACAAAATATGACGTCATGCACGTTCTCGTCTACTTGGGCTTAGATCCGTACGGCAGCCATTAGTAAGCAGCGGCAATAGCCATCAGTGGTGTTTCAAATGGACTCTGCGGACGGAAAAGAAGCGACCAGCCTCCAGCACAATCCAGATAGCCACGGAAACTAGTGCGGGCAACGAGCGCGCGAACCGAGAACGAGCATGAGACTGGCTGCAGTTTCTCTAACGGCCACTGGTGTCAGTAACGGTAAGAAATTTCAGAACTTCCGCAATGCTCCTTTAATCAAAAAAGTAATTTAAATATGCATATGGTTTGCCACCATCTAGTCTTGGCATGAACAAAAAAGATTTTATTTTAAACATCCATGCATATCTTTAATTTCCTTTTTTATTCTTTGCATTGTAATTTAAATCAAAATGTAATAACTCAATCTTCCGATAAAAACGGCAAGACTTTTCTCTGGGAACGTATGCAGGACTTCTCTTGAAAGAATCATTTAGTCTGTTTAAACTCTGCCCCAGGAAACTCACATTCATCTGCCTCCGTTTTTGAGTGACTTTAATAATTTATAAGCCCAAAAAACTCCTCAAACCCTAAAATTATGTAAATAATCAACATGACTAATGACTAAGAGTTTGGAGTTTATCTGCAAATAAAGTAGATAAACATTATTAACTTATTTTCTCACAAGATAAAGCACAGATAAACAAGATATCATTTCCACATCTCCAACAGAATAAGTGAGTAATGGAAAAAAAAGTTTAACCACAATAAAATGAGTCTTCAGACACACGTTCCCACAAGACTCGACAGCAAACCCCTCAATATAGGATTTTAAATGCATCACTGAGAATCATGGCCTAGGACAAATATAATCAAAACTGCATTTATAGCTTACCGTTCAGGGAGTCTCAGGTACAAAATCCAAATACTTTCCCCTCAGGGCTATTGTACCAAGATTAATGGTCTGGGCCTTCCGAAATGCACTTATAGTTTAAGAAATGCCTCTCTATGGTAAATGGCAAAGTGGATATTAATAGAAGAAGCTGACCTTAAAGTTTAGCGAAGAGATTAAAGACTCTTCCTGTGCTCTCTGAAGTAGGCCTAACACCGACAGAGGAACAGGTCAACCTTAGGCTGGGCTGCGTGCCCAGACCAGAAAAATTAATGGCATCAGCATTGACCAGTGAACTGACCCCCTCTCTGAACAAAATCTCTCTTTTTTTAACACATTTCGCTGTGAAGCGCTTCCACACGATGCATCAGTAAAACAGAAGCAACTAGATTATTATAATGTCTGAACACATACCGTTATAGTAAAACTTCACATCATCAGGAAGGGGTTGATATTCAGGGGGGAAATACGGCCCTTTGTGTTCAAGAAACTTCCATTTAATTCCATGCTCATACTTCTCCTCTTCCCACCTGGGAAAAAAGTCAAGAAAAGTGTCAAACAAAACCTAAAAGAGGTCTCAAGAAGTTGCATGCAGAGAGCTTACCATCTCCATCTTTGTTTCTCTTCCTCCTCTTTCTTCTTTATCTTCAGAGCCTTGGCTTCCTGGATTTCCTCTTTGGTTTTTTTCTTCTTAGTGGAGACAGAAGACCCTCCTTCTTCTTTTTTCACCTTTGAAAGGGAAAAAGGGGTCATCACTGCAAACTTTGTGAACATTTTGTCTGCATTTTGCGGAAGTAGAAAATGATCAAATATATGACCAGTTTAAACAAGCACTGCTGGACTCAAAGCCACCTATGGAGGACTGAGACTTTCCATTTCTTCATAAAATAAAGGAGCTGTATGCAAGAAATCTATTTCAATTAATCATACATTTTCACTGATTTGTCACTAGATATTAAGAAATCATGTTAATTTCAAATACTCATATCACTGAACAGAAGTCCGGCCAGGATTGTCAATTAAAAAGTGAAGTTGCAGCCCTCAACTGGTGTTGATGTTGTCATTTTGTGTTTTGTTCTGATGCGTCACCCTCCACCGATCTACCAATCACGGACTCAGTAGTGTTACGGCATTCGGGTCGCCAGCTCTTCTCTAGTTACCACAGCTGCAGATACAAACGTGTCGGAATTGGATAAAAAAAAAAATTCTAATGTTGTGAAACCAAAAAAAAAAACTCGATATGAATCCGAAATACTGTGTTACAAAGTCCGAAATAAATAATTAACAGAAAAAACTCAATGTGTAGGACTCGTCACTTGCCATTTGAAGCTTCTTGTAGCAGCCTACACTCCTGCTGGAACCTGCAGCATATCTGGCAACCTCGAGTCAAGGGGAAAGGGGGGATACACCCTAATTTGAAAGTGATTGCAGTACCAGTTTTGGCCACAATCTTGCATACAGCTCCTTTAAGTTTCTATAAAAGTTTAAATTAAATTAAGTTTCTATATAAAGATGGCATGAAAGATTTACATAAACCCTCAAAACACCAAGAACTTGTGACAATATTATCAACAGCAGTTAATCATGTTTGTACATACATCCTGTACTTACAGTTTCCCAGTTCATACCTCTTGAGCCGAGAGTGTTAATCCTCCTGTTAGCTTTTGGTATGTAATGTTGTGCCAAAGCTGTCATGTAAGTGATAATATGCATGTATATATACATGCACATGCAAACATGATTAACTGCTGTTGACAAACTTGTCACAAGTTCTTGGTGTGAAGAGAATTTTTTAAAACTTTCAGAGCATCTCTAGACATGACTTGTTTGTTTTAATGAAGAAATACAATAGCGTCAATAGTGTCTATTCCGATAAAAAAAACTCTTCTGGTTAAAATGTTGGTGCACCCACAGGAGACAAAAAAACATTTACTTTTACAAAGATCAAAATACTTGGATAAATTTAAGCGCACAGAAGTCGTCAAGTCTGCGGTGGGAAAATAGACAACACCAGACCAAAATAAACTCCAGAGGGGCGGGACAGGGCAGTGTGGACATGGACAGCATCTTTTCACAGTAAGCCAAAAACAAAACTGTACACGGTTTCTCCTGAGAATAAGATTTTGAGCTCTGCAAGAGATAAATCTTCTTCAAAACTGCTCTCCGCAGCACTGAAATGACTATCAACAGACAGTTGTTGAACAAAATTATGGCTTTTCAGCACAGGGACCACTTTTGTGACATGGTCTTTTAAATCCATCAGATTTTAGGGTGACTGCAAAGGACAAGCTGCATTGCCCTGCAGTTTAGCTGAATAGCAAAAGATGAATGAAATGATTTGAGAGAAAAAAATGGAAAGTGCCAACATGTCTTTTTTACCATGTGAACTTAAAGGGATACTCCACTTTTTTTGGAAATAGGCTCATTTTACCACTCCCCCAGAGTTAAACAGTTGAGTTTTACCGTTTTTGAATGAATTCAGTCGATTTTCTGATAGAAGAATATCAGTAACCAGACAGTTTCTGGTCTCATTGACTTCCATAGTATATTTTTTTCCTACTATGGAAGTCAATGAGACCAGAAACTGTCTGATAACTGATATTCTTCTAAATATCAGAAAATCAGCTGAATACATTAGAAAACAGTAAAACTCAACTGTTTAACTCTGGGGGAGTTGTAAAATGAGCCTATTTCCAAAAAAAAAAAAAGTGGAGTATCCCTTTAAGTTTCAATGAAGACTGGAGGCATTAATATAAAATCAATTAATAATAATGCAAAACTCACTAATGTACAGTACCTCAGAACTTTCCAGCTGTGCCTTTATGTAACTTATCTCAGCATGTGTCCTTTTTAAAGATTTTTGGATTTCAATACTAAAATTACTAGCATTTCAGCACACAGTCACTAATGGCGCATTTCCACTACACAGTACCAGCTCGACTCGACTTTGTTTGGTTTTCCACTGTGTAAAACCCTTTCGGGTACTTTTTTTTGTATCACCTCTGGCGAGCTTCTGAGCGAGCTAAGGCGAGCTGAAGCGATACTAAAATGTGACATGAAAACAATGCCGATTGCTAATTGGTGAGAGAGAATCGTCATCATTGACTGCGTTATCATTGCAGATGGAGTATCCAGAATAACCCCGCCATGTTTAAATAGTTACTAAGAGACAGTTACTAAACTTACTACTATTATTATAGCAACACGGAAGAATACGCCGTGGTCAAACGAGGAGGTGCAGACTTTCCTCTGTTTGGTTGCCGAAGAGAATCCAGTGAGAGCTTGATGGGGCAACGAGGAAACAAAAAGGCGTCGCTATGACAACTGGGTACTATTTGTGACAGTACCCGGTCGTCATAGCGAGTCGAGGTGAGCCGAGCTGGTACTGATAATGGAAAAGCGCCATAAGTTATTCTCTCTATAATCAATATACCACTAATGCACTCTGGGTAAAGCCCACCTTTTCTTTTTTGTCCTTATTTTTTTTCTTCTTTGCTGTTGCAGAGTCTCCCTGTCCCTCTTCTGCAACTTTCTTCTTCTTCTTCTTCGGCCTTACATGGACATACAGTAAGCAGTCAATACATGTAAAGCTTTTCGTCTCTTAATTTCCTTCAACACAGATGACAAGAAATGTTTCTAGTGCACCAAATCAGCATATTAGTATAATTTCTGAAGACTGGGGCAATGGCTACTAAAATTTAGCTTTGCGATCACAGGACTAAATTACATTTTAAAACAGAACAGTCATTTACAATATTACTATTTTACTGGATTTTGAATAAAATGAACGCAGCCTGGGTGAGCATAAGAGACTTTCAAAAAAAATAATACCAACCCCATCATAAACAAGTGCATGATATACAGGTATCTGTGATTGATGCAAATAATCTTTTTTTATGCTAAAAAGTTTCAGCATGTTTTTAAACGCCTTTACAAAAATAGCCAACCAAAAATGAAAATTACCCAATGATTTACTGACCCTCAAGCTAACCTAGGTGTATATGACTTTCTTCTTACAGACAAATATAATCCGAGTTGTCCCGCCTCTTCCAAGCTTTATAATGGCAGTGAATGGAGGATATGATTTTGAATGCCAAAAAAGTGAACCCATTCTTAATAAAAGTATTCCACACGGATCCGGTCTTCTGAAGCGAAATTGTGTTTTTCAGAACAAAATATCCATATTTAAAACTTTATCAACTAAAATAACTAGCTTACGACAGATTTATAGCGTAAGAGTAACCCTTGACCTGACGCGTGGCACATTGACGAACACAGAAGATAGAGCTAAACAAAACACAGGTCACTAACTAGGAGTCTAAAATGAGAATTTTTGAAAAAATTTAATACATTTTATAAATTAAAAAATTAATAAATGTCGGAGAAGTTTGAGTTTGTTGCGCAGCCCTCTTTGTCTGAACCACGAGAGCTGTTTAAGTTTACTATACTCCTACGTCATACATCGCATCAATTGTTCCTCTTTAGGTGCAAGTCGACTTGCGTAGGCTGTCTGGTATAAACTAGTCAATAAAGTTTTAAATATGAATATTTCTCTTACACAAACGCATTGCTTGAGAAGGCCTTTATTAACCCAATAGAGCCGAATGGATTACTTTTATCGAGGATAGATGCACTTTTTTGGGCTAAAAAATATCATCCTCCATTCACTGCTATTATAAAGCTTGAAAAGAACAGGACATTTTTCAATATAACTCTGATTGAATTAGTCTGAAAGAAGAAAGTCATATACACCTAGGAAGGCTTAAGGGGGAGTAAATTGTGGAATCATTTTCATTTTAGGGCTAGTTCACCCAAAAAAAGGTATATAAGCGAAACGATCAGTCATTTAAAAAAAAAAGTTTAAGTTTTATAAGCACTAATGCCCATCTTGCTCTGTTCTGTGATGACTCCGTTCTGTCGGACCTTTTCAACGTAATCGCCTATTATGTGACGTCATGAATGACATGGGGTGAGTAAATCATCAGCAAAAGTTTTTTTTTTAAAGTGAACTACTCCTTTAAGTAAAAAGTGTCACGGCTTACCTATAATAAATAAAAAAATATATATATATAAAGAGGACAAAAGGATGTGTTAACTCATTGGCTTTTTCATTGCTACACCCAGGAAAAAAAACAACAACAACAAAAAAAACTTACAAAGGTGCTTCTGAGGTAGAAGAGGGAGCATCCGTTTTATCCGCTTTTCTTTTCCTCTTTTTCCCTTTCCCTTCTGTTACAAAGTCTGGATCTTTGTCTGGCTCTTCCTTCACAGTCACTTGAGACCTAAATGAGACAAACAGCCAAAAACACTTTAAAAGGCTGTGAGAACTTCAGTCAAATAAAGGAAAAAAACCAAAGGACAAAAACAGATTGACCAATGACAATGACTAAATTATGGTGATTACACAATAATGCTTAATGGCCACTGATGATAATTGCATAATTACAGTAATTAAGTCCAAGGATAATTGCAAAGAGATGCAAGCTTCAATTTCCATAAAGCATGATTCAGATGTGGTGGGAGGTGAGCAGACCAAATCAATTAATTACAATCACAATAACAAATGGTTCAATTCAGCAAAGAACTTTCCAGGAAAGGTTAAGTGTAAAAGAACACTCGGACACCTTCAGCAGTTTTTAAAGTCTGACCTCTGTCGTGTAAATCAACCTCCCACCTGCAATCACCAGCGGGAATTGATTTACCAAGCGTCTGATTGTCAAAGTCCTTGATTAGAGATCTACCGCTCTTATCTACCGAGACAGAAACAGTCAACGAGAAATTTGAGATGGTCTAACTTTTATATCTGCAAATCCTACATATTAAATTATATCTGTATATGAAATACGGCTTCGTGTTAAACGTTTGCTTTCCCAGACTTGAGCCGCAGGCACCAATCTACCCACCCCCCTATCCCCCATTTTGATCTGAATGCTTTTCACTTATTACTTTTCTGACATGCCACATCTTTCTTTCTAATAAATAAATTAATTTCCTGAAAGACAGCCAACGTAGCGAGAAAATCGGAATGGATATTGTCCAGAACTGCGCACTTTCAAATCATCAGAATTAATTTTCATCAACTCTAAAGGAAAGAGAAAAAAATATATGATTGCATATTTGAATTGTAAATGGATTAAAACTCATTTCCAAGTGCAGCTGCTGGCTGCTGATGCCATTTCTCTAAATCAAAAGTCTGGATCTGCGATACTACGTGTGCGGTGCTGCTAGCTACTAAAAATACCTTCACATGTGACACACAGTGGTCTTACTGTACCTTCTTTCATCAAAGTCCATGCACTCCTCTTTAGGTGATTTCACCTGAAAGATTAAAAAAAGAAAAATAAATGACATCTAGCTGATGGTAACTTTTCTTTTGCTTTTCCCAATTATGGTGGCACTCGGATCGTCTGGACAGCGATCAATAACAATGGATGCCGAGTTAAACAGCAGGGTTTAAACTTTAATGCAACTATTGATTTAAAGTAATATAAATAAAAAAATTCATTACATTAATAATTCATTTAAATACACAGTTTTTAACCCCCGTATGCTGCAAGGCAACATTAAAAACAGTAAAAGTAAAATATCATTGCAATTTAAAATACCTGTTTCACATTTTATTATTGTTTTACTGTTGTATAATTTATTCCTTTGACAGCAAAGCTTAATTTTTAGCATTCTTACTCCAGTCTTTAGTGTCACATGATCCTTTGTAATCATTGAAATATGTTGGTTTGGTGATCAAGAAAACATTTCTTCTAACAGTGACTTTTTTGAATAATATAAAGTTAAAAAAAATGCAAAACATTTAGCAACACAGTAAAAGTTTCTTATAGCCACACCTGATCAAATTCAATGCATCCATTCAGAAAAAAGTATAGCCTGACATTTCTTAAAAAAAAAACCTTACTATATATATATATATATATAGTCGAAAGCAGGAAGAGCTGTAGTCCACAAAATGCTCTCACACAAAGTCTGAAAATTCTACCTTCTAAATTAGCATTCTTTACACGAAAAATTATATAAGAAATTCACAGGCAACATATGTTCGCATTCATTGCAAAACTCAAACGGGTTTAGAAAATAATTATTTTCTCTCATTCACTTGCATTGACGATTTTTCAACCTAGAGGTCCAGCGGGGTGAGCGGAAGGGGCGGGACTTACCAGCTCTATATATGTGTTTATATCGTTTGATATACGTCACCACCACTAGCACACGGATCCCGCTAAACAAACCATTGTTTGAATGGTGACATTTGGGTACAAAACACACAGGCATCTCGATCTAATTCCTTAGATTATCGCACCGTGATTTGTGGAGGGAAAATGTGTTACGTGGCGACGTCACATATGCGACGTGTAGTCTTTCTCACTATGTCTATTCCACAACTGCTAGCCAAAGAATCATACAATATACCGTCAAACTCGTTACCTGAGAAATTATATAAAAAATTCAGAGACAACATATGTTCACATTCATGGCACAATTCAAACGGGATCAGAAAATAATAATTTTCTCTCATTCACTTGCATTGACGCTTTTTCAATCTAGAGGTCCACTTGGAGTTTTACGGATGGGCGGGACTTACTAGCTCTCTCTCTCTCTCTCTCTCTCTCTCTCTCTCTCTCTCTCTCTCTATATATATATATACACACACACACATACATATGTGTTCGTACAGCCCAACAAATTGAATAATAAAAATCCAAAATAAGTTTCAAGCAACCTACTTACTGACTTGACAAGGACATTCCTTTACAATTCCATCTCATTCCACTGTGCAAGAACCAGTAAAACACAGTATTAAGGTGGCAGGTAATAAATAAAGAAGAGGCAATACATGGAAATAGATGAAGGAGCCACATTATGCAAATGTAAAGGTGCAGAGGGAAAAGGGGGATTTTGTAGGTTTGACGCACCACATGGAAGCCCAGTCTAATCAATGGCTTACAACCTGCTATGAGGGAAAGCCATCTAGATCACTTGAGGCCAAACCGGTGCCCGAAGCTGTCAAGGAGAATCATATTCCACTGCAAAAATATCTGCATGGCTGGAAGTAGGTTGCATAAGAGAACATATCGTTCACAGATAATGAGTGGTTCGGTCCAACCAACCTGAAAAGGGAAGATTGCATTGTTTGCCTTACGTAACAGTCTACTCGTTACATATCTGTTTTCGTAACCTATGAATCTGTCATCCAGATCACAGACTCGATTGCTCGCTGACTAAACGCTTTTAGGTTATGCTCTGCGTAGCAGTCCGTTCTTGTTATATTTGGGTCCCTGTAACCTGTGAAACAGACTGAAAGCTCCGAATGATATGACTGCATAAATGTTCCTTTACAGCAAAGCTAACAGGGCCACTTAATTAAGCTGGACTTGAGAGAATCCCAGGGGCATGACGAAAGAAAATTAATGGTGACATTGAAGAACTACCTTCCTGTGCGTTTTCTCCTTCCCTTCACGCTGAGACTTCACCTTTCCTTTAGCCCTCGATTTCTTTTTCTTTGGGTTTACTCTGCGGAGGAACACAAAGGATGAGGCAGGGCATATGAGACAAAAGACAAGCATATATGGGTGGGAATAAATGAGATCCGAATCCATATAATGGCTTTAAAAATACACTTCTCCCTTCACTGGAGTGTTTGACAGTCTGCCAGCAGGCTTCGTCACAACAGGCTGCTGTCAGCAACACTTACAGGTGTTCAAGTCTTTCATCAGATTAATTACAAATGCCAGAGACGGATGGATGTCCCCGGTGTTGGCGCGCTCATATAATGCGGTAGATATCAAGAAAGTAAAATAATTTATTCATAAAGAAGATGGAGTACAACTCTCTGAATAATGAATGCAAGCTCTCTGGCACTCAGTTCACACTTGGTTAGATTTACGATTTCTGGTGCACATCATTTGTTTGGGAGGCTCAATTTGTCTCCATCTTTCGCAGTAACACGAAAGGCGTTTCGTGCTGCAAAGTGCAACGCTGTGTATAATAATGTGCAGCTGTTGTTTGTGTTGCCATTAAATAGCGCTTATTCTCAGTTGACTAACAAATGTTTAGCCTAGTCGTACACTCATATGCAAACTTCATTGATGCATTAGAGGTGATGTGTGAATTTGAATAGCACAATTTCAGGATGTCAGGAGGAAGCCAAGAACAAGAGTTTCTAGCCCACAGAACATTTGGACAAGTGTTTGGGGACGTGATGTGACTGGACATGCAGTGCAACATTTGTTGGTGATGTACAAATGGCCTAGTGGTGCGATGTAATTTTAATAATAGCTGTACTCACGCAAATGCATCTTCACTCGAGCATGGATTATCATTCAACTCTTTTCCCATGGCTTTCACAGGGCTTGAGTCCTCCGTCATTCCTAAAAAGTTGATGCAAATCAGAAATGCAACAATTTTACAAAATCAACCTGATATGAATGCAAATCAGATGTCTTAAATTGGTTCACAAACTTTACAAAAGATAAAATGCACTAATGGAATCAAATCAGTAAACATGTAATACCAGCAGCAAGTACGTAGATTGTGCAGTTGTTATGAGTCCGCGTGGTTCCTAATCATACAGACGTTCCACTGGTTTGAGGCTTTGATGTCGTGGGTAATTTTTAATCCAGTTTATCCTATCTTTAAAATGTCGTTGTAAAATTACCTGGTTCAACAAATAATAATTTAAAATCGGTTAAAAAAAACTCGCATGTGAATTTGAAAGGTCTTGGATTATACAGTAAAAGCAGATGCACGTCGCGTTAGCGCCAAAAAAAAAACTTTCCAAACAGGTTTCCCCAAATACGTCTGCAATTGGTCGGACAAAAAGGTATTCCCGCCTCAAGATCACGCCATTGGTTGATTTTGTTAGAGAGCCGTCTCTACGTTTTCTAATTGGCTAACACACCGCGGTTATTCTCCAGAAACAAGAAAACACTCTTCAGAGGAAGATAAGAGTGATTTCTCCGGACAATAACTTTTACAATAATGTTTAATAATGAATTATTATAGTACAATTATACGTGTTTTTAAATACTGTCATGGTCTCGATTTTTTTAAAGGCAAGACACAGTGAACTGTAGATTTTAACTAGGCTAATTTCATCAGTTGATTAATCACAGAAGGTTACAAAAAAGACATTTTTATGACAAGTTTTCTGAAACGTTTAAATAATCAAACAAGGCAATTTCTAATTAATAACTTTATAAAATAATGTATTTGTTTATTCATTCATTTATTTACTTATTTTTGCTTTAGCTTACTTTTTACTTTTATTTTTACTTTTACTAAAATAAATTTATCTGAGGAGTGGGTAGGTGTCCTACCCTCCAAAATATCAATTTAATCCCCTGGGCCAAGGTTTTCAAACATTATCTTGAAAATAAGGCCCCGTCCACACGAAGACGCGTTTCGCTGGATCCGTATAAATTTTTTATCGTATTGGCGTTTCGTCCACACGGATCCGGCGTTTTGGGAGAGTGAAACCGCTATTTTTTGAAACCGGGTCCCAAGGTGGATAAATCTGAAAACGCCACCCTTGCGTTTTCGTGTGTACGGCCAATCCGTATATTTTGTGAAACGATGCTGTCATCACCCCACGTGTCGACTTGTCAGACAACAACAACTGCCGAACTGCTTGTAGGCCTATAATTAATAATATAATAGCCTAATATAATGCGGCAGAAAGTCCTGAGCCTCTTGTATTCCTTTATTTATTATTTACTTGAATTTATTTTTTATTATTTTATTTTTTAGGCCTATAGGCTACTTTCTTTCGTATGCTGCTTGTCTGTTGTCTGATAAAGACATTTTGTATATTTTATAGGGATGGGGATTTAAAGCAAAAATAATATTCGAATTATTTTTGAATTATTTGGATATTAATATGGGACTTATTTGATTAGCTATTTTGGCTATTCAAAAAACGCACCCCTATGTTCCACTCCGACATTATATTTCTCTGTTAGGCGTACGTGTTGTATCCATTAAAGAAATGTATTCAGTTTAATATTTTTGTTTAAACATGTTATTCGTTTATTGAAACTATGTTAGTTGATTATGAAAAGTGAACCGCGTGCATCTGCGCAATAGGCTATATCGGGAGACCTAATTTTGACCACATTAAGTTTTGTTCTGTATAAAGCCCATCTTTGAAGTGAATTTCGTTTTTTATAAATTTTATCTTTATTTTAATAAATGTTTCATCAATCACTTACCTGCATTTAATAAATAAGAAGCAAATATATAGCAGACAAGACAATAGCCATAATCAGGACGTGGACGCCCCGGCGCAAAATAACTTGCATTGCTCGTGAACTGGAGCTCGTCTCATAAATGAACCGAAAACTCAAAAATATATAGAAGTCTTGAAATGGCTACGTTTAAACAACATCGACAAACAACAATTAAAAACGAAGATAGGCTTTCTTTTATAGCCTAATCCGTATGAAGTTACTCCATAGGCGCGTTCACAATACTGCGAATTGAGTCAGCATGCAGCATCATCAACTTCCTCTTTTCAGTCAAGAATGACACAGAAAACATTAGTTTATTAATAAACAATAAAATGACTATATTTGACAAATTCGTTACTTTTGCCGGTTCTGTGGCAATTTTCTGAGCCCGCTAACTTATCGAATATCGTGACTCCCTATTTTATACCAGGCAATTTATGGTTGTTCAATAAAGTTCTTGGTAAAAAAGAAAATAAGCAACTGTGCGAAATATTATTTCATAGCCTTTTATTTTACTGCTTACAGCGCGCAAGGTTTTATGCGCATGCTGTAAGTCTTCTTCTCGCATTTTTAGTGGATATCTATAGCAGAATTACAGCGCCGCATACTGGTCTGGGTTGTCTACTACATCGTTTTCAGTCGGTTTCAGTGGTTTCGTGTGGACGCAGATATTTTTCGAGACGCCGCCGTGTTTACGGGCTTTTTTTTAGAACGAGGAAAAAAAAATATCGGATAGGAGAAGCTCTGGCTTCGTGTGGACGAGGCCTAAATTGTTTAAAAAATGTTTGTGAAATCAGATTAGAACACTAAATCCAATCTTGGTTTTGATCTTGATCAAATCACCAGTTTGTGTTCAAAAGATTTTTAGTAATTGGGATACATTTGTTCCAATGAAGATTATCCCAACAGAAGGATTTCAAACAACTGGTCAAAAATAACATTTTTATCAAGTAATACACACACACATTTTTTGCACTTGATAGCCTAAATTACCTGTAAAAGTAATAAATTAGAAGTAGACATGCTATCAAGCCTTTTGGTAAAGTAAACATGAGATTTTGGTGCCATAAATAATCCACAAACACATGTAAATATCAAACAAAAATTTTATATTTAATTTGAAGTTGTTTTTTGGGGGTGATTCAATCCCATTTTGTTTTGAAACACCATCAAAAAGTGGGAAAAAATATGGATGACCTGCTCCTGTACAGCACAACACGTGGTTCCAGCACTGTCTATTGGTTCCAGACTAAACTTTTTGAACAACTGGGAAATGGTGTTATAATTTTTTTACTGCGTCTTTTTTTTTTAGTTCAAATTTGTGAGTTTGAAGGATCATCATCACACAGAATAAATTGTACTTTGTACTGTCATGCATTTGACATAGAATTGTGCGCGTTCCCTTTAAGAGATCCCGGAAGTTCAACATTGTATACTAGTAGGTTTATTTCTGGTGCGTATCTGTCAAGCGCGCAATGACACCTTTCTATATAACTACAGCCGCGCGCTCTTTGCTAAAGTATTATCGACACAGAGCTGTTTTGAAAACGGTCCCGGGACTCAGAGCGTGGGAGTTCAGAAACATGTATCCATGCACTTCTATCGCAGAGCACATTAGCATGGAGGAGATCCTGAAAAAGACAGTGGTCCCATTGCCCACCTATGAGATGAGAGACAAATCTCCACCACCACCTGAATCCAACTGTCTGGAGTTTATGCTCTTCTACAAGAGTTTAGAGAAAGAGCAAAGACTGGAGTTTCTCGAGAGGTTGTCTCATGATTTCGGGGTAGATCACAAATGGGCTTTGGATCTGGCTGCGAAGTTGCAGGACACTCAGGTGCGGGATGTGGCCACGATCCTCCAGGTGGAGGACAGGTTACGGTACAGTTTAACGCCTCGGTACCGACAGCTCCTCACCCACATCAGCAAGGTTCAGGGAGGGGTGAAGTTTCTGGTGGACCTAAGGGCAGATCTCATCGAGTTCGCTTCCTCAAAAATTAGTGACAGCCCACATATGAGGGTAAATACTCATCACACAAATATTTCATCGTTTTGTGTATCAAATGTAATTGTTTTGGGAGTCATTCTAAGTGAAAAAGTGCATGTCCATGCAGTGTTGGGTGTTAAAAGTAATGATGCAATACTGGGTTATACTCCTTTGAAAAGTTACTAATTGTTTAATTTTAGGGAAAGTACAGGTTACTTTTTCTCACCTGGGTTGGGCTTGCTTTTTTGTTTTTAATACCAAAACAATTTGGGCAAAAAAGTCTTATTCACACACCTAAAGTGAAATTTTTATTTCATATTTCACACCAAAATTGAGACGATCCACCACACACAGGCTCGGCACCTTACTCTAAAATTCTCTATAAATCAGAAAACAAAGTAACTTGCTTTACTTATTTGAAAAAGTAACATTTTTATTTATTCATTTCAATTTTTAAGTAATTTGTTACTTTAATACTTGGAAAAATTTGTCTTGATTACGTAACTCTTTTTGCTTGTAATGCGTTACCCCAACACTATATAAAGTTGAGTTGTGTCCACAATAAAGTTGAGTTGTGTCCCCTCCCCAGGCTGTCTCTCAACCTTTTTTTCTTTTCTTTTAACCATAACAGTTCTTATTTCCCTATTACACTGTTTCTTATTTTGTACCGTAAATAACTTGCTATCGAAAATTTGAAATAAATGTAGAAATATCATCATTTTTTGCTGGCACATGTGTCATGGAATGACCTTTTGGCTTTTGAGATGGTGTCAGTAAATACTGCATTCCTAAAAAAAAAAAATGGCTTTGGTGACATGGCATGGAAACTTGTGATTTGCCCTTTCCCCTACTTTAGATCCTGGTGGTCTCTGGTTTCACATGGGTGGTGTTGTTTGGTGCCAGATGACCTTAGTCCCACATTTGTGAACGTCACAGGCTTCAGCTGTGTTTTGGTGCCAAATATACATTTAAATTCATGGCATGCTGTTTTAATTTGGTCACAACGTCACATGGACACATGTCTGTGTACACAAGTGATCTTCAGTGCCCAACATTTTGTTACTGTTTTAGCTCCTCTAAAATTGGCTAAATTGATACAATTCCATTTTTTTTTTTTGAATGAATTGTTCAAAAATCAAGAATTATTTATTTTGAACTTTATGATTTTAGAAATGTTTTATTTCCCTGCAGAATTCTGCAGTATTGTAACACTTCTTGCCATTCCCAAAATGCAACAAATCCCCTTGCATGTTTTTTGTGTTACATATTTTGGCAAATTTGATTATGCTTTCAGCCATTGACAAGAATGCTTTCAGCTTCATTTTACAAATTTACTGTGTTTACAATACTTTCTACAGAATCCAGAGATCTTTTATCTCAAAATCAATGTAGAAAATGTGAAAATAGTCTAAGAATAAGCCATTCATTAGGATTCAAGTCTGGTTGGGCCATTGCAGAATACAACAAACCTCCTTTTTATGTACTGGTTTTCCTCGTCCTTTGGATAATTTTTTAGTTGAACTCAACAGATTGACACTGTTTCTCCTCAAATATTTGTCTGTAATTGGCCTCATCTGTAATGTCCTTAGCCTTGATGGCAACAATCATAGAAAGATGAACTGTAAAAGGTTCAACCAGACGCTCAGGTAAAGTTATAATACCGTGATAGGTGCTCATGGGGTTGGGAAAAGATCCAAAGAAACAAAAAGCAGGTCCCAGGCACTCAAGTTTTCAATCACAAGAATGATAAAGTTAAAAAGCCTTTATAGTACCAAATAAAGGCTTTTTAACTTTATCCTTCTCCTCATTTAAAACTCGACTGAGTGCCTGGGACCTGCTTTTTGTTTCTTTGAATCATACAAAAGAAAATGCCATGCTTCACACAACATACACTCTTAAACGTATACTATTTTTAAATACTCAAGGTTCTTGAGTCAAGAACCTTTAGTATCCATGCAACCTTTCCATTGCACAAAACGTTATAGTGGAAGGTTCTTCAGATTCATTTGCAAACCATTTAAGGAGGCTTCTACTTTGAATAAGATCTACGAGGAATTACTGCATGTTGGGCTTCATGTGATTTGAGTGTTTTGAGGCCATGTAGGTCATCAGACCATAATATATATATATATATATATATATATATATATATATATATATATATATATATATATATATATATATATATATATATATATTTCAGGTTCTCTCTCATGGTGTCTAGCAAACATCAGTATGACATTCCCTGCCTTTTTCAAAAGTGAGCTTTTCTGTGAAGTGCAAAGAAATCATTGAAGTCTGGACAGTTTCCCCCATTTCAGCCAAAGAGATGTGCTCTAAAGATGATACACAGGGCAACTTTTTGAGCACTGATGCTGGGCAATCTTGCCAAGCGATTGTTGCTTGGGCACTTTCCCATTGAAAATGGGCAATACATTTCTATCTGGATACTGTAATTTAGGTCGGCCGTGGGCCCTGTGTCTCATCTGGTTGCCCAGTGCCCAGCAACAACATTGCTCAAAAAGTTGCCCTGTGTGTCATCACCTTAAGGGTTGTAGACGGCCTCTGGGTCACTTGCACAGTATCTTGTTCTGATGCTTATTTTTGAAGCAGCCCAAACTCCAATACACAATTGATGTCAAGCTGACATTCAGCCAAGCAATAATTTGGTCACATGACCATTCATTGTGTATTCTGCACTTCATTTAAAAGCCCTTTCACCTGTTGCTGAGTGTTAGCACAGCTCTCAGCGTTGGCTTCCCCTGCTTCTCTCTATCTATAATGATATTGCATTACAGCATATCCCTAAGGAATGCTTCAGAGAAATCATCTGGCATACCTCCAGCCAACTGGGCCCTATCAGAAATCAGATTATATGCCATTAATATGTCTGAGTTAGTGATAGTGGGGCGAAATAGCAGTTAGATTCAGGGCAAGGAGGTTTCCTGTTACCCAAACTCCATCAGTTGAACCATTGCGTAGATTAGATATTATTGCAGGCTACGCAAGCATTACGATTTGAACAGCGCAATTTTCAGTAAAATGTGTTCGACGTTAAAGGTAAAGCGTCAGTTGTATGACGACCCGGGATCGTCATCTACCGACGTTTAAGGGGGCCCTAAAAAGTCGTATATTGACGAATGGTCAAAAAACGTCCCAAAACGTCAGTTATATGACGAATTGGGATGAGACTGTGTTAGTTCATAAAGTGCTAAAAAAATATTATTAGTACATGGACTGGAATGAAGTGTGATATTGCAAACCATATTTTCTTCAACATTCTCACTGCTTCAAATTAATAATCAGGAATACATTAGCATTTATTTAGCCGTTAATTGTGAGTCACTTCTCAAGATTGG
Organism: Cyprinella venusta; assembly: GCA_038021265.1. Taxonomy (NCBI): domain Eukaryota; kingdom Metazoa; phylum Chordata; class Actinopteri; order Cypriniformes; family Leuciscidae; genus Cyprinella; species Cyprinella venusta. The sequence goes on from CM075871.1 coordinate 10,398,707, forward strand.
TGTAAAAACAAACTGTTTTAATACCTTAGTATTAAAAATGACTACAACACCTCTGATTCACCGACAAAGAGAGTGCAAACTAGATCCAAAACCCATAAACTGTGAACTAGCACCTGAACTGATTTAGCTCACCTCCTACCAGCCTGAGTGCTGAAGGGCAAAATGCATTAAAATGACAATAATCGGTCAAGACAGAGAACAGCTAAGATGCTGAGCTTTGCAGTAAACTTTAATCACACATCCCAAACTCTCCCAAGCAGAATTATCGGGATCCCAAAGAAATGTCAGTTCAAATCTCTGGGCAGGTGTATCTCTTGATATATAATCGATAAAAAGATGTAGTCTGTCTGGACTCAAACAGGTGTCCTGCAGATCTCCTCTGAGTCTGCATTGTTTCGGACTCTCGGCAAGCACAGTTTTCCTCAGAGCAATTTAGATTGACTGCACTGATTTCCCTTCTGCAATATTAGTGATTGAAAGTTAGTTACAGTGGGTGCCTTGTCAGTAAGCCATTTACAGTACATGTCCATCCTCAGTCTATTAGTTTTGACGTTAGGCTTATATTATAGCTGGAGAGGTCTGCTTTCTGAAGCATTTTAAACAGAGAAAGAAAAACCTCAAACAAATACAGCAATATGTCGATTTAATTTACATCTACTACATGCCATTTTCAACATATTTTACAAAGCTACATATGATTTTAATATTTTGAAAGTATTTATCTTTTATTTATTTATTTATTTATTTATTTGCTATTAAATGAGTTCACACAAAAATATTGTTTGGACCCTAATGACTTTCAATATATCTTCTTGTGATTTTTAAAGGGATTGTTCACTTTGAAATTAATTTTTGATATGTTTTAGCTTACCTCACGGGCATCCAAGATGTAGGTGTCTTTGTTTCCACAGTATTTTCAATTTTGATATTTTTAGGTCAGACCGTAATAATGGAGGTATATGGGGTCCACCTCAAAGAGCATGCACTGAGAAGTCCAAATTAAACATGATTTAATGACTCGTAAATGTAAGTACACATTGATGGCCTTAAACATGAAACGAGCGGTTTGTGTGAGAAAATGAACAGTATTTATATCGTTTTTACCTCTTGTAATCACAGCCACGTCAAAGGTGGACTCCATATTCCGGCGTTATATGACTGACAGACAAGAACGGTTTGACCTAAAAAAAAATCTAAATTGAAAATACTGTGGAAACAAAGACACCTACATCTTGGATGCCCTTGAGATAAGCTAAAACATCAAAAATTAATTTCAAAGTGAATTATTCCTTTAATGGAGGAAAGAAGATCATACAGGTTTAAACCACTAGAGGGCGAGTAAATGACAGAATTTAATTTTTTTTTGAGTGATCTATCCTTTTAAGCCATTTATGTATTTTACAGCATATTTTGCAAAGCTACATTTATGATTTTAAACGTTTACTTAAAGTCTTTATATGTGCATTATAAAGGTATAATGAATGTTATAATGCATTATTTGTTTTCTTTAAAGGGATTGTTCACCCAAAAAAGAAAATTAGCACATGATTTACTCACCCTGAAGCCATCCTAGGTGTATATGACTTTCTTTTTTTCTTTTTTCAGACGAATACAATCTGAGTTTTATTTATATATATATAAATTATATATATATATATATATATTATATATAATTATATATATTATTATATATAATTATATATATATATATATATATATAAAGTAAATCATGGGAAAAATTTTCATTTTTGGGTGAAAAAAAAATGAAATCCCTTTCATCCCTATCCCTATAATTATATAATCCCTAATCCCTTTAATTATTGTACACAAATCCCTTAATCCCTATCCCTTTAATTATTGTACACAAAATCCATTTTAACATTTGCAGAATTTTTTGTTACATCTGAAATTGCTAGTTTGTCATGTGTTTTACTGCATTATACTTTCTAAAGGTGAGTTCAATGATTAGATAAGTATTATAATAATGTATAGTAATGTTACTATTATATTATTATATAATACTATTATATATATACTATATTAGTATTATACTGTATAACATTATAACTGTGGTTACATTTATTCATGAGTCCATACAATACATTATAAGGTGCATTACTGGGCATATGTAATGCATTCAAAACTTACAAAGCATTACATAGAAAGTGTTACCAAGTGGTTTTGTTAAATGCTCACGGTGTAAAACAGACTTTCATTTTATGTGTGAACAGGTATTGCTCTAATGCCATGATCTCTTCCATTTGCACCTGCCTTCTCCACTTTTCATTCATGTCGGTTAAATCTGAGAATGTCAAAAGCCCAATTTCACGTGCCGTCATTGACACGCAGCAAATGTTCTCTGCCCTTTTAATTTAAAGCGTGGCAAAGGTTTTTCTAGCACTTCGGTGGGATTAATAATTTGTGATCTCTGCATCTGCCTTGATCCTTATAGTTTAGTTTGAATTCGATATCTTCCCCTCTCTTTGGCACACAAGAAAATATATGAAACGGCCCAAACAATGCGGCGCTTTTGAAAGTTGTGGCCTGCAGTGCGATGCTACATATCAAAGTTGGATTTACGCAAGCTTGGCCCCAGAGTAAATTCAGCCGTGTAAGCAAATACAACTCTTTTTGGGGCGAAAACTTTCAACCGCCTTGACTTTAAAGGTAGAACATCGAATAAATGCTTAGAAGTAATTTCCCAGCCCAGAGAGGATTTGATGAGTTTAATGTTAAGTGGAACGCTGACTTCTGGGGCAGCCATAGGCTGTGGATTGCACTGAGTAAAGCTGAGACAGACAGAAAAGCAAAATGCTGTAGACTACCACTCCAGTTCAGTTCCCAATGGCCTGCTTTCCTTGAACAGCCATCCCGTTTTCGAGAAACGCTGCAATCTGAACTTTGTTAGATTGTTTTGGTGCTATTGGGAGCTTCAGACATCTTCCCCTCACACCCCCTGGTTATTTTCTACATGCAAATGCATCACTTAGTGGCACATTTATGTATGCTGATCTAAGCAAACCGTCTTTATAGGGAAAAGCGTGCTGAGAAATGATAATTCGAGATCTTTTGCTTGCAGGCACCGCTGAAAGTGCTACAATAAGATCAGATTTTACGTGCACTACCTATAGATGAGGGCGAAGCACGCACAGACGGCCTGTGTCGATGTTTGATTGACAGGCCCACAATTCCTTTAAGCGCATGCATCTGTGGGACAGGCTAGCCTAGAATTTTTAAAGCTGCTTTGTGTGAGTCCGCCAGCGACTAGATCTAGATTTTTGTATGCACGCTGTGTTCCTCATCACCATTATGAAAGAAATCTGACCCTCGAGGGAGAGTGCACAACCATATCTCATGTGGAGAGCAACAGCTCTTTGATGAAATGGAACTGTGTTTACCACAGAAATCTTTCAGCGTCCTCGAACACCGATCCCTGCGCTCTAATGAGAACACCACCCGAGCAAATAAACAGACACTAAGAGCTGCAGAGGGAAATGAGACTCCTCTGAACGTGTTGTATACAGGACAGATGAAATGGCTGCAACTATGAGTTGGTAGGGGTTGCTTCACAATATCTGTGAAAGCGCCTGTGAAATATTAATTCCACCAACGGAAGCCGCACACTTTATAATTAGGCACCATTATGAGCGCAGCTGTACTGAGAACGGTTCGTGAAAACCGTTGGATATATTGCACATGAATTATAATATTAAACCAGCAATGATCTACACTTTTGCTGCATATTATTTTTTTTTTTCCCCCTGAAGTCCATTTATAATATTGGTCAAAGTTTTTGCACATGATTTAGTTTGGCATGACCATTTTCAACACTAGCTTTGATTTTTACGATTAAACTGGCTGGTTTTGCAGCAATACTTTTAAGACTAAATGTAAATAACCTCTTCGCAAAACTGTGATGATTTCTGGATGACCCATTTCTAGGGCCGGAGCACTGATCGTCCGATGACCCTCTTGGAATTGCTCTGGTTTTGCTTTCCACACCTTGCATTTCAAAGTGGTTCAATTCAGTATTACCATATAACTTTAGGTTTGTGTTGGATTTGTAATAAAAAAGGTAAATAAAACATTATTTAACAGTAAATTTGAACATAACTCGCATAACTTTGTGCCTATGGAAAAATGTGTGTGACTGGAATCACATTTAAAAAGTAAATGATTCCTTTTTATTTGAGTCTGATTTGATTTGGTATAATTCGGGTCAGGTTCAATCCGGTTATTTATGATTAAATAAAACCATTAAAAACGTATTTATTAATGAACTTATTATAACTTATTATTATTTTTTGTTAATTGAAATAAACCTGAATTTAAAATAAAATGTAAATATTATATTAAAAATAAGTTTGTTGAAGCACTAAAACTAAACCGGAATCTTATTCATAAAATATGAAAGTACATAAATAATAGTATATAAAAAATTTCAAAACTTAAAGGGTTAGTTCACCCAAAAATGAAAATTCTGTCAGTGTTTACTCACCCTCATGTTGTTCCAAACCTCTATGTGTTTATTTGTTCTGCTGAACACAAAGGAAGATATTTGGAAGAATGTTTTAATCAAACAGATCTCATTCCCCATTGACTACCATTAGTATTCCTACTATGGAAGTCAATGGGCATTGAGATCTGTTTGATTAGAATTTTCATTTTTGGGTGAACTATCCCTTTAAAAATAAGGGACTTTAAGCTGTAGGACAGTGTATGCTGGTGTATCACTACTCACATTCTTTATCTGTTCTTGTGTTTCTTGGTGTGTTAGGATCTGAACAGCACTCTGAAGAGTCTTCTGTCAGAATGGTTCTCTGTTGGCTTACTCCGACTCGAAAGAATCACTTGGCAGTCCCCTTGCGAGATCCTTCAGAAGATCAGCCAGTAAGATCTCTCTCTTACCTGCAAACATTTGCTTTTTTTGACGTCCCAGTTGAGCCTTTTTTCTCTGATCTTACAGGTACGAGGCGGTCCACCCTGTGCGGAACTGGACGGACATCAAACGCAGAGTGGGGCCGTACCGTCGATGTTACGCCTTCACCCACGCTTCGATGCCTGGAGAACCACTGGTGGTGCTGCATGTTGCCTTAACTGAGGACATAGCAAATAACATCCAGGTAAATGCAAATGGCAATCACACTTGTTTTTCCATCACAAAGAATAATTGATGGCTGGATGGTTAAAATTTGAATAGAGTGTAAGTGTGTTATTGGGTCCATGAGTGATAGAAAGTGTCCTTGTGCTGGATCAGGCAAATGTATTCAGAGACAGTAGTGGAGTAATACAGATAACAAAGACAATGTGCTCAGAATGTACAGAAATCTGCCAATGCCTCCAGTGAGTCCCCTGTGAGTCTGTTACTATGTGCCTCTTATTTTCCCAGGGAATCGTGAGAGAGTTTGCCACTTTAGATGCAGACGAGGATGTGAACAAGATCAATGCTGCCATCTTCTACTCCATCTCCTCCACTCAGGCTGGGCTGCAGGGGGTGGAGCTTGGAAATTACCTCATCAAGAGGGTGGTCCGAGAACTGCAGGTGGGCAAATGAAGGAGAACATAAATCATGAAGAGATGTTCGCACTGCTTATGTTCATCACAGCTGTTTTTTAAGAATTATTGCATCGGAAATTTGGTAAATGAAAAATAAATGCTTGAAATCGGCCTATGTATAATTCTATAATTATATAACAAACTATTATAATAATGAATGTATATTAAATTACTAACAGAAACTAAAAGGGTTGATATAGTAATTAATAAATGATTTTAGACATTTCTTCAAATAAACAAAAATTATTAAGGGAAAAAAAGAAATAAAATGTCAGTTTACCTCTTGATTTTATATTTTTTTTAGCTGTCTAATAAAGTTAGATTAAAAAAAAATATATATATATATATATATATATATATATATTATTAATATTTACAGTAATTACATTGGGTAAATATTAATACTGTATCTTTAATATATATATATATATATATATATATATATATATATATATATATAATTAATATTTACAGTAATTGCATTGGGTTTAAAAAATGCAATGTTACATCTTAAATTGTGGTGCTCGTGTTGTGAGATGCTGAAAAAAACTATGTACAGTGCTTAAAACAATATATAAATAATAAGGAATAAATCAATATATCAACTTATAAACAAGTTCTAAAGCTGCTTTGAAAGTCTAATCAATAGCCTCTTTTACACCTAGTCTTTACTGGTAAATTAAAATTGTTACTATATCTTTCTATAGCAGAAATAGTAAAGGTAATATATGGTTTCTAAATTGAGCAAGGTACTGTAATTGAATATAGTGTGGTTACTAAAAATGTTTATATGGTAATTTCAGTAAATTACCAGGTTTAATGTGTGAAAGGGGCCTTTGTTAATCTATAATGTAATGTACTCAAAATAGCTTTGTCTAGATTTTGTCAACAAATACTAAATGCAATTTAATGCAATTAATTAAGCCATATTATGGCTTTTTGTAATCAATTCAATAAAGATTTTAACTGATTGACAACCTTAAATACTATAATATGTTTAATATATTTGTCCCACAGCATCACCTAGTGCCAGGCATTGTACATTTCATTCAGTTTCTCTTAATTTGAAAGGGGACAGTGTACATTAATCAACATTGAAACAACGTAAATGTACCTGAGATAGCTCAAAAGTGCTTATTTTCATCAGAAGTCCCCCAGCCAGGTGTAAAAAAGGCAACCTTAAAAGATAACCACAGGTTTAAAATCACAAAAATAAAATTACATACAACACATTATGGTTAAGAAATACAGTTCACATAAAATAAATATATAATGTTTAAGTGCACACAGAAATCATTAGTGCCCACAAGTTTGGCTTTCTACAAGACATATTTGTGCATTCTTTGTGAATGAAAAGAATGATGGAAAAAAAAAACAGCCTGACCAAAAGCTGTTTTTCTCCAGGGGATAATGCAGTCTTCCCTCACTGTCCCTCTGGTTACCCTAACCTCACTGGATCTAAAATGTATTTTGTATTATACATTGAATGTTTCTATCTGGAAGGGAGAAAAAAGCACGAAAACTAATAACATTTCAGCTGTCACCCTAAATAACACGAGGAAGGAGGGACACATGGCATGTCACAGAGCTGCCTCTTTACTAGATGAAGGCGGAATTAAATGGAAAAGAAACGAGAGGCACTCAGGTTTATAGATTTGGATGAGTTTTTCTTCAGCAGGCGTGTTGGTGAAACAAAGTGCCGGGTGTCTGTTTGTGTAATAGAGGTAAACCCCGGTAAAGAGCACTCTGCGAACGGCTACGCTTCTCTGAGTGCTGATTTACCCGTATGAGAGATTGAAGGCATCATTTGAGTGGAAATGACAGCTGATAGATATTATTTCATGCAAATTGTGCATGTTGATGCACTGGATTTGTGTTTGAATTAGATTGTTTTTGAAGTATGTGTGTGTGTAGCTTGCTCGTTTAGTTCTCAGGCTATAAATATTCACATTAGCCTTAGAACTATATTTTCTATCAAAATGCATTTTTTTTTCCACCAGTTAGTTTTTACTATTGTAAATTATAAATAGATTTTTTTTTCTTCTTAAGTACAGTGTCAAGTTTAACTGTTTAAACAATTAAAAAAAAAAAGACTTTCAGCTATTTTATTTAGCGACTTTAGGACTTTTGTCTTTAAAGTTGAGGAAAAGTTAGTGTAATCTTGTTACCTTTTAAAGGAGAACTCCGGCGCAAAATGAACCTTTGGTCTAGTAACACTAGGTCTGGTCTAGGTCTAGTAACACTAGGTCTAGGTCTGGTACCTAGTCAACCTTTCTCTGAGATTTGTTTTCATGATAATTGAATCTAAAGAGTTTTATCTCTAAAAATGGTTTAGCGTATAATGCTAGTAATGGGGGCATTTACTAAGTAAAAATAAATCGCTAGTTTATACTACTAACAAGGCTCAAAATAGCCCCACACTAACACAGTAACATAATGAGGGTCCATACATGCAAAACGAAGCATTGAGAACTTTGTAAGTGTACAGACCGTTCGTATTTCGACTCGTCGAGACTGTTTTCCAAGATGGCTCCTGCCTGTATACACGAAGTGGACTGTCTTTATAAAATATCTTATTAAACGGTCTGGACACTTACAAAGTTCTCAATGCTTCGTTTTGCATGTATGGACCCTCATTATGTTACTGTGTTAGTGTGGGTCTATTTTGAACCTTGTTAGTGGTATAAACTAGCGATTTCTTTTTACTTATTATATGCCCCCATTACTAGCATTGTACGTTAAACCGATTTTAGAGACAAAACTCTTTACATTCGATTATCATGAAAACAAATCTCAGAAAACGGTTGACTAGGTACCGATGTTTTATTAGACCAAAGGTTCATTTTGTGCCGGAGTTCTCCTTTAAGAATTGTTCACAAAAAGATTATTTAGGGAGCCGAAAATGGTTCTTCTATCTATATCACTGCGAATAGTTCCCCTTTTGGAACCTTTCATTTTTAAGTATGTGGTTACTTTATACGTTCTTTCAAACTATAAAGACCTTTGTCAGGGTATCACCATATTTAATTGTTGAAAGGAATGAAAACAAAGCAGTGAGCGATAGAATACAGTGCATTCAATGGATTGTACTGTTGTTTATAAAAAATCCAATGAATTATCTTTTTGAAAAAACTTTCAGATAGTTGTGAAAACAGTTGTGAAAATTTCATGACTCATGACCTTTATACATTGCCTTCCATTGTAAAACTGTACATTTATCCCTCACATCCTCGTTTTCATTCAATATGGCATCTTACCTGTCTAAGGTCTATAAACTTTAGATAAACACTTCTCAAGTTTTCAAGGTTAAGCAATGAGAACGATTTGGCTAGACGGTGGGAAAGCATCTATAGATGCCAATAAAGAACCTTTATAGTGCGAGTGTCTGAGCTCATTCTTCCTCTAAATAAAGAGTAAAGGTGACTCACTATCCCACAAGGGGATGATTGGCGTGATGGATGGATGAAAGACGGAAAAAAGAGGTGAAGAACGGTATGATTTAGGAGAAAAGGAGGAGGGTTTGCTTGTCTTTCAGCAGAATCCTCACAGGGCTCTTTTGCACTCGCTTTCTGTCTTCACTCTCTTCTTGTCCTTACTCTTCATTTTCTCTCTTTCTCGCTCTCCGTAGCTTTAAACCTGCTGACCGATGTTTTACAGTAAATTGAGCTGATGAATGAAAAGTGACCCTTGGACATGCTTAATCTTCCTTCTCTCTGGCCTGTCTGAAGGAGTGATGCATGGCAAAGTATGAAAGCAAAAGAGAAGTGTGATGGACTTGAGATGTGGAGGACTTAAAATCTCTGCTCCTGTGGGGCCAGTCTGACACATTTGGTTTGTTCAGTGCTTTCTTCTGGTTGAATGTGGGCTTGAGAGAGAGAGAAAATGAGTGTGTGTATGCCCTTGTGGGCGAAGAGAGAAGAGACACTGTGGACTTGTTCGACATGGTTTTTAAATCAGCACAAATGGAATGTGTGGGATAGGAAATAAGGAGAGAAAAAAAGATGAAGTAGAGCGGATATACTACTGTCCAAAAGTTTATTTTTTGAAAGAAATTAATACTTTTTTTTATAAAGTTATTTATAAAATTTATAAAGTTATAAAAGTTTTCGGTGACACTTCATAATAACTGCACGCTATTAATCATTTGTTAAGCATGAGTAATTCATCATTTATAAAGCATTAATAGACATTAATAAGCAGTTTATAAATACAGCTATAAAAAAATGCAATTCTTCATTTAGAAATGATAAATTGATCATTAATAAAGGATGAAAATACAATTATTAAACAAATTCATAGATATGCTTTTAAATCAAGAAGAAAGCATTTTATAGCTGTATTTATAAACTGCTTATTAATGTCTATTACTGCTTTATGAATGATGAATTAACTGTTTACTCTTAACTGTCACTTGCCCGTATACGGGCAACCTAAATATACTTCACTATATTACTATTAAATCATAATCTAGTCATGACAAACTATATATCATTGAAAAGGTCTAAGACTTCTAATTAAATATTTTAGCGCTGTTTTTTTTTTCTTAAAAAATTATGAATGAACAGTAATATATGAATTTATGACGAGAGTGCGCCTCAAAAAATCGACTTCATAACAGGAGTTTCTGACCTTTGCCTCAAAAAGTCGACACACACACTTTTAATAATTGAAACTTTGGTTTTTAGTGCAAAGTTCATAATAAAACAATTAGTATTTGTCAATAAAAAAAGATAAAATTGTATTTTAAAAAGTAAGGTAAGAAGTCCTCTAAAAAGTATAATATATTACATATATAAATAAAATTTATTATTATTATTATATCACATATTTTAGTAGTTATTATAAATTAGGTATCATTTGAAAGCTTAGACGTTGCGTTACCATATAAACTGTATTTTTTTATTAGGCCCCTCCCCTTTTGGGCATCATCTTTCATAATTTATTATCAAAACTTTTTCTAATCTTGACAAAACACATATTGTCAGAAAGGTCTGAGTCTCAAGGTTCCATATTTAGTGACAAAAGTGATATTTGGATTGAAATTTATTAATTTGTTATGGCAGAATGCATACAATTAAATTCAATGGAGTTCAATGGCACCCGGTGGCTATTTTTGGTATAACGCCTAAACAAAATATCATGGGAACTTCAATTTTTGTGATATCAACTTTAAATTTGGAACACAACTTGGTTAGATATATAGCTTTCATGTTATAGTAATTTTATAGTAAAAAAAATATTTTGTAAAATATTTATTTTATATTAAAAAATATATTTTAATAAAGTATATTTGATTTACTGTAAATTATAACTTGCATAACTTTTTTCATACTTAATTTTTTTTTTAAGTGCTTTCACTTCAGTAATAATCTGCTGATTGTTTTCTTTAAAACAAGACCTGGTTAGGTCAAGACCTGGAGAGCATTCTTGAATTACAACCATTTAAGTTTGTATAGTGCATTTTAATATCAATTACCAAAAAGGGGCGTTACAGGTAAAGGGTTAACTAATGATTATTAGCGTGTAGTTATTATAAAGTGTAGCTCTAGCTCTTCTTACAAACGTTCTTTACGCAAAAAAGCAGCACTACTTCTTTTAACATTTATAATAAAAGTCAATTAGCATAAAAACAACACCATATCAGCATATTAGAATGATTTCTCAAGGATTATGTTACACTGAAAAGTAATACCTGTTGAAAACTTTTCATACTTTAAAATATATTATAATAGATAAGTTATAAATAGTATTTTACAACATTACTATTTTTACTGTATTTCTGATCAAAGGAATGCAGGGATGGATAGACGGATGGATAAAATAATTTGTGCATGTTAGTTTAGATATTTGATTGAGTATAGAAAGACAGAGACTAGATAGAGAGATTGGAAGTTAACTATCTGTTTATGTTTCTGTGCAGAGTGAGTTCCCCCACCTGACCCAGTTCTCCAGTCTGTCTCCCATCCCTGGCTTCTCCTCGTGGCTTCAAGGGGCTCTCGGACAGCACAAGAAGGAGGGACGCGCCACGGAGCTCCTCTCCGAGCAGGAGTGGAGGGAGGTGGAGGATGTGACGGGAGCTGCCCCCGGTGCTCCGGCTCTGGAAGCCCTGCGCAGGCTCATCGGCACCAGCGAGTGGATCCGCTCGGATCGCCTGATCCACTCTCTGGAACCTGCTCTAATGCGGCTCTGTGCCTGGTACCTGTATGGAGAGAAACGGCGGGGCTACGCCCTAAACCCTGTGGCCAACTTCCACCTTCAGAACGGTGCCACCATGTGGAGGCTGAACTGGCAAGCGGACATCAGCCCGCGGGGCATCGCCAACTCCTGTGGCATAATGGTTAATTATCGCTACTTTTTGCAAGAGACCAGCACTAACAGCGCTGCCTACATGCAGAATAAAGTCATTAAGGCCTCGGAGCAGGTGCTGGGACTGGTGTCGCAATTCCAGAAGAGCAGCAAACTCTAAATCAAATCTGTGGCTCTGCATTGGGACAAGATGATCTGCACTGAAATTCAGGGTTATAATTTTTAATATCTGATCTGCACTGGATGGATAAACGCAACGAGGGTTAAACAAGCCTTTTACAAATCCATTGGGCTCTGCGACTGAAACCAGATGATGTCACATTTCATTTTTAGTTGAGATGGACAGTTGTACTCTGCCTTCCTGAAAGACAATTTAATCTAATTTTAAAGGGACATTTCCTTCCTTCCACCATATACATAGTGTCCAAAAAATAATGATAAAGCATTAGTAGTCTATGTGATTTGTGCACTATATTAAATGTGGATTTTTTTTTTTAAGGTGTGCCAAATACTCATTCATCAAGAGAAGAAAAGGATAATTGTCCAAACGATTCTATTTGCTTTGGCCCTTTTCAGAAGTGCTTGAGTTATGCCTCTGTTTGATTAGCTGGTTGCTGATTTTGATGTGGACTTACGCTCCATTTTGAAAGACTGTGGGTAATGAAGCAGGAAAAATCTATCAGCCCCTGTCATGTCTTTGCCTTCTCAGCGTGTGTATATAAGAGAGCGTGCCAGCGCGACTGAGTGGAAGCTGCTGTAATAAATGATGTTTTGATTCCTTCATTAGCGTGATCTGATTCACTGTGAAATGGCTGTCTGTATGTTCAAATGTGACTAAATGTGGCTAAAAGTATTTATTTATATATAAAAATTCTACATATCTTCCAAAACTGATTTTCTTTCTTTTGTTTCTATTCTAAACATGATGCGCTATCTCGGATGTTTGATCGATATTGGGCAATGGAGGATGTTCAAACGTTTTTAACAGGAGGACAGCACACTATCTCGTTGGGCCAGATCCTATCACGTTTGGACAGATCTGTTCCATGGCGTTTTAACTGGCGGTGTTTAAAGAGATTTAGCACTCTCCAGCAAGCACTTTATTCCTCCGTGACTCTGGTGTCTGATAACAGACTGGAGTGTTCAAGTAGGCCTCCTGTCTTTTCCTCCCTCTATTGTTGTGTAAAGTATCTCGGTGTAAGTTGACTGTGAAATTGCATTTTTAACTCTTAAAGGAGGCACGCATCTCCCCCCTCCCTCCGTGCGGTGCCCTAACATCTAATGAAGTGAGAAATAAAGCTAAAATGATTTGATGAAACATTTATGATATTCACTTAAACTGAGCATGAGGTGGAAACGAAACAAAGCGGACAATGTTTAAAGGATGCCCTTGAGAAACTCCTCCCACAGTGAGCGAGGAAGTAACAGGTCCAAGGCTGGATGGCCTTTCTTCAAAACATCAAGTGCTTTACTACGAGGCAAATACATGAGGTTACCATGGCAACAGCTGGGCAACTTAGGGTGTATTCAGACCAGGAAAGTCCGCTAGTTCACTTACTTTGGTCTGGACCAAATACAATGTTGATTTTTTTTTTTTTTTTTGAGAAAAGTCAGAGAACATCTCACCCTGAAAAAAGGCACAGTGCTTTCTGCAATTAGGTCGGTTTATGTTCACACCTTAAACAAACACATGGCCAGATTTTTCACCTCATTTAGGGAACCAATCACAGAACGGGGAGGGAGCAGCAAGACGATGACAACATCTATGTGAAGCAGTTTGTTTATATCTTCAACATGGCAGCAGACGCAGCCTTAGATATTGTTCTAGCTAGTTTAGAATGCAAGTTTATTTTGAAAAAAGAGCAGCTTTTGGCGTTAAACTTCGCGAGACCCCAGTCGTTGTTGTTGTCGCGCCATTAATCGCCCTAATGGAGGACCAGTACAGGAGGCGGTCAACCTTGGAATATCTGCCGCTCAGCTGTGTCCCGAGGAAGAAAATGCGATGAAGAATTGTCTATACCAACTTCTGTTCGGTAGTCCTGAGGCCTGGATAAGCACAAAGTGGCAAGACATGTTAGCCACGGAATTGTATAGTACCAAACTGCTAGGCATCTTCGTCAACGAAGTCCATTTACCTTATAAATGGTAAGTGGTATTTATTAATATCATATTGTCATTATGCCTACTGTGGTTTTCACAGTGCCACTAAGTTGTTTTGCTTTTCAATATCAATATACAGCTACCGCTTTACCACTTCAACATCTATGTTAAAGTGTACTCAATACTTGTGTTTTTCTAATTGAAACAATTGGCTATGAGCTATGTACAGGCGCATTTGATAGATGTTCTTAGCACCCAATAAATGGCGCCGGGCATTCGTAAACCACGCCTCAAATACGGGAAAATGAACATGTGGTTCCCAGACACATCTCAACGAGAATTGGGTCTGGCGTTAGCCAGGCTATGGTTTTAGGACTTTTGAAGTGAAACCAAAAGGCTATTAGGTTTTTGCGTCTCACAAAAACATAATGGATCAGGAAAATAAGTGTAAGAGTCCTGATGTTTTTAGCCATTCATAAAAAAAGACTTTTCCATACAAGTAAAATATCCAGCATTGTAGTATGCCACAAAATTGAAACGAATAAGAATTCAGTTGGCGATTATGACCTAATAAATTTGTATCTTGAAAGAGATGCATTTTGAGGACTAATGGGATGACTCTGGGGAGGACTAAAGGTGCTACTCATCATTTGTATTCAGACTTTACAAATAAGCCTCAGGTACTTGTTTGTATTCAAATCTTGCTTCTGTGTCATATACAGGCACTCACAGAGATGATGAATGGCACAATTTGTAAGCTGTTAAATGAAATTATTTTGGTAGGATTTAGAAACGTATGTTTATGGAAAATTGGGATGTTTGATAGAAATGTGTGTATTTTTTTATATTGATTCAGTTTTTTAGAATAAAAAAAGTAATGCATTCTGGAATTTTAGGACAATAGCATACACAAAATAAATGTGCTCCTTGTGAACCACATTTTATAAATGATTTTAAATTATACATTAACTTTTTTTTAACAAAAAAGCACTGAAAACAATGTTTTAAAAGAAATTTGATGACTAACATTTCATGTACATTCAAACGTTCAATGCGTATGAAATCATGTTAATGTAGATCGACTAACAATGTGCGCAGCTTTGAACAAACTTTATTCCATTTTAATTACTGTTGCTAAACACAGGCGGCAAATCAGTGTTGCGTGAATTATTCAATGATTCATGAAAATAAGTATCTTGTTTTGGTCCAGGGTTAATCAATACTATTGAACAAATTGTTTGAGTGATGATTCAAATGATTCAAACTTGTTTCATATACTGAATGAATGTGTTGTTGAAAGACTTGACTTGGCGAATGCTTTGACCCATGCGCTTCATAAATTGTTTGAGTGAATGATTCAATGACTCACTACAATGAAACTGTAGAAATAGCTAATTATTGAAAACCGTCTACCACTGTCTTGAATGTTCAAACACAGAAAAGCGGAAAGATACAAACAGTGAAAAGTCTCAGTATTGCTGGACTCTTATATTGCCTCTTGGCTTCTAATAACAAGAAGTTACGTAATACGATACTGTGTTACTATCACTAGTGTCACCTGCCTGACCAGAATAGCAAGACTAGATCCAAACACGCCTTCAAGACCTCAAAGAGCATTTCAGAGTGACCTGGAATATTCAGCACAACATGTTAATCAACACACCCGGAGCTACCGGCCAACTGCACATTAACATTTTAGTGGCCATTTGTTAATACGCAATTACAGGCTGGATGGATTAGGAGGCACTTTACACCCTTTTTAATGGCTGTGAGCTTGTCATTACGGTTAAGTAAAGCACATGCTGAACAATGTTCAAATGCCCAAATTTTCCAATAGCACATTAATCAACTTGCTGTCTGATTGCCAGTCTTATGGATTCCACATGCAGAAAATATGAGAATTCTCATTTCTACATTGAAGTGCTACCTGAGGTCTTCTCGCAAACCATTTTTTAATTGAGACACAGTAGCTATTGCATTGTAAGCATGCTCATAAAAATGCATGCGAAACGATGGATATGAGAATGGGCTGAAATGAGCACATATGCGGTTTAATACCTCACTGAACTCACACAATAAGTCATTGAGGTGGAGGATTTCACCGAAAAGGTTACCTTGGAAAGACAGCTTAGTCCAAAAAAAGAAAAAAAAAGCAGGGCATCGAGAGGGGGAAAGTGATTTTACTGTCTTTTGATAAGACTGTGGAATTGCTCAAGTGTATAAGGGAAATGAAAGGAAAGTGAAATTGGCTATTTTTTCATTTAAACATACAGGAAAAGGGTCTGAAATCGTACAATGTGGCACGTGAAATTTTCAAGTGTCACATGACTTGGTTTTAAACACATTTCAGTTGCTCAGGTCGACACCCCAATGCAATATAAAGGAACATTAACAAAGGCCTTTAAGAACAGGGATATAATTGGTTCAATCATATAGCATAATGCTCTTTACATGAATTGCTCACTAATGTATCTGCAGGTGAACCATTCTTGAAAACTTTAAAGTATTAAAAAGTTCTCTTTCTTTCTCCCCGCCTATCTCTCTCAGGGCTGGAACATTGGGGGCCTCAGCTGTATAATTAATAACGCTTGCTTCATTTCACTCTGTAAGGGCAAACTGCAACAAAAGATTCAATTTTGAAAAGCGCTTTCATTTTTATCCATATCGTGATGACTGGCAGATGTTGGCAAGAGGAGAGGATATAAGCAATGTACCTGGATAAAGATGGACGGGGTCGGATGGAGATATTCTACGCTCCACCGTGTGTCCTGAGGGTAGAAACTAATGAACTTATTCAGTCTTAAAGGATAGTCAACTGACCATAACACTGCACTTATTGAGAGAATAACCGATGAGAGACGATATCCGAAATATTGCGTTTAAAGCTCTTTTGTGATTGGCTGAGTGGGAGTGGAATGATCCATTTTGAAGGTGATCACGGGTGTTATAGTTCCCTGGGTAATTTGAAGCTAAATGAGGTTGGATTGTCCTCCATCAATGGCAGCTGCTTCCCCAGTGTAGGTCAGGTGTCATTTCCCTCTCAGTCTCATCTGCATAGGCTAATGGAGGCAAATGGTTTGGTAATTTATTCATTCCTAGGCTGATTAAGGTTATACTGTGCCAAAGCGCTTACCTGGTCATTGGACGGTATGATTTCAGTCTGTGAACTCTAGGTTTATGATGACTAGATGTAGTATTAGTGCTTTACATAATTCAACATACTCACATGTCGTAATTTTTGTAAATGGGTCAATGACAAATTCGAATATTCCAATCTAATCACACTTAAAGTGGTGAAACCAGGTTTTATTCCACATCTACACATTAATCATGTATATGTACTGTAGGGCTATACTCAAGTTCGCATATTTAGATTCATGTTTGTTTGAATACAAAAGTCTCTCTTCTCTTGCATGTGGGTGGTGCTGTATCATTAGTTTGAACGTTACTGTACGAGGTAGGTGAGAGTTGAGTGCATATCTCAGGGCACTTACTGTTCTACTGAATAAGTAAATGTGCTCAAGCCTTGATCCCTGTGTCATCCACCCATGCTCTGCTAGATAATACAAGCCTGTATGCAGAAAGTGCTGGACCGCAGCCCTGTGGCAGTGATGCAACCTCTGTCCAAAGATGCAACATTAATTCATGCCATCCAACCATTCTCCGAGGCCAGTGCTGTCTCTGAACAAGATATGCTGCCTGGACACATTTGAACTTTATATAAACAATAAAATAAAAAAATAAAAAACTGAACTACTATACATTTGTTGGTTGGGTGTTATCTGTCTAGTCGGTGGCAGTGAATGACAAACTCCTGATCAGGTGTGTGCCTGTGTTTGTTATCAGCGAGTGTATTTAATCCCTTTCTAAGCAGTAACTGTCAGAGTACAAATTTGACCAGAGGGCATGACTGATGTTTGCACACAATAATTTGGCATCATAAACTGATGGATGTGTGATGTTGCACTGTAATGATACAATCTGTAGCCCTGAAGAGAACAGAGTCTGTGTGTGTGTGAGCTGATTGCCATGTGTAAATATCACATCACGGAGGGCAGAACGGGCCTGTGGGTCTCTCCGACAGTCAGGATTAATGCCGGAGCTTATCATGCACGATTGAAATTGAGAAAAGAAAGAGAATAAGTGAAAGAAAAGGGGATTATGACGGTGGAGAAGAGAAGTGACAGAGCATGTGTGCAACCATTAAATTACACATTTGCGATGGCATTAGTGGAGTGCTTTGGGGATGCATTAGTCGATATGTCACTCTTCGGAATAGAGAGAGAGAGAGAGAACTTGTGTGTGTGTTGGGGGGGGGGGGGGGGGAGTATTTTAATGAGTATTTTTCTCTTTTTGTAAAAACAAGAACATAAACCTGAAAATGATAAATCTGTCAACATGTAATTATAATAAATTACATTTACATATAATTTCTGTTGAGGTAGCAATATGTATTGGTATTTAAATGAAAGAAGATAGAATTCAAATTAATTGAGATTTTAATTCATTCATGAAACTTATTTTTAACTAGGCAAAGTTTGTCAAATAATCTTTAAATGTTGGCTTGACAAAAAAGGCTAGTCAGAAACTTGCAAACAAAGTTTAAAAAGCTTTGACATTAGATGTACAGACTAGATGGATGGATGGATGGATGATGGGTGGGTGGATGGATGGATGGATGGATGATGGGTGGGTGGATGGATGGATGGATGGATGGATGGATGGATGGATGGATGGATGGATGGATGGATGGATGGATGGGTGGGTGGGTGGGTGGGTGGGTGGATGGATGGATGGATGGATGGATGGATGGATGGATGGATGGATGGATGGATGGATGGATGGATGGATGGATGGATGGATGATAGATGGATAGATAGATAGATAGATAGATAGATAGATAGATAGATAGATAGATAGATAGATAGATAGATAGATAGATAGATAGATAGATAGATAGATAGATAGATAGATAGATAGATAGATAGATAGATAGATAGATAGATAGATAGATAGATAGATAGATAGATCTCCCAAAATTATTTTTGGTGTGTTGATAGATAAATGAGAGATTTAAGGAAGAATTTAATTGTTTTGTGGTGCAATAAAGGCAAAAGAAAATAAAGTTGAAGATAGAAGAAAGTAAAAAAATAAAAGAACATTGTGGGTTGTTTTGACAGATGTGTTTGCATCAGATTCATGCCACACAGGATTTGGTGTCACAGATCTCTCTTAATTATAGTCTCTCTCTGAGCCGCCCTGTTTGTTTCTCTGTCTAATGAGTTAGATGGGGATTAAGCACTATGCTCAGGGCCAATTAGCTCACCCAGTCCCCAACGCCCACCACTCTCCGCCCCATGCAAACAGACAGTGTCTGAGAGAGAGCAGAAAGGTATTAAGACGAGCACTTATCCTCATATTTACCTTCGCTTGGTAAAAAACAATATGAAGAAGAGCTCTTTTCATAAAGGGCAAGACGAGTGAGCACTCAAGTGTTCAGAGAGACAGCCAGAAGTGTTCCAGCTGTGATGCTGAAGGGTAGAGAGAAAGACTCTGAGACGTATACAAACAAATAAGCAACATCAATGGAGTACATTTACAACAAAAAAACAGCAATAAAAGACAACCGAGTCTTCTTATACGACAAAACACAACTTACAAGTCACAAACAGAATGCTTGATGCTGTTTGTCATATAACGCATGATCCAGCTCAGAGTGATGACATCTCAGCCTTAAAATTAAGCTTGATATAATGAGTTTAATTTATATGTTTTCTGAATAGCTGCTAACAGATGGTATTGTAGATATTTATATGTAAAGTGCGGCTCTAACAAATGCATTTTCATACATTTTTCAGCATCTGAAATGTCGGCATTTTGCATATAAACAAATTTAGAGATGTACAAATGTTTATGAATCTTTTAAGTTAATAGAATATCATTTTATATATATTTATCAAAATACTTGACAAAAAACAAAACTAAATCAAGGACTATTAAGTAGTAGGCTACAACTGTTTTCAACACTAATAATGATTTACACCAAGACAGCCTCACCAGGCAAAGTTTGAAGTTTGTTTCGAATGAAATAGAGTGGTGGACTTAGAAATTTTGACAATGGGTCCTGTCTCGAGTTTTTTACTATTTTAGAATCGCCTGTGACAGCTTTAGACTGGTTGTCTGGGCATGCACAAACATGTCCTTAAAACAACCCTTAACGTTCATTTTCAAAACTTTGCAACTCACCGAGTGGTTGGTGGTGTTCGTTGATGATTAAAAACAAATATATCGGCGCAATGAATGCTTTTAATCCGTGTTGTTTGCTATAGTGGAACTATTTTTTCAGATACCTCACAACCGCGTATAAACTTCCGCTTGATATTTGAGTCTGAAGCGTTGGCACACTCCCGACCACTTGATGGCGACAACCAGGACGCTGTACGGAACACGGTGTCTAGTGCACCGTAAAAGAAGTCACAGACACAGTCGAATACATAGGTCGAGTATGGCAAGACGGAGAACCGAGCGAAAAGACCACAACCAAATGTAAACAGACCCCTTTCCGTTTCCAGTAGCTAGCGCAGTAATATCAACGAGCACTGAGTCCTCCAGCAGACATCAATGCGATTTTAAAAAATGACAAATAAAACACGACAGAAACGGTATTTCGCTACGCTACTTGTTTCGGAACATCAACGAACACCACCAACCACTCGGTGAGTTGCACAGTTTTGAAAATGAACGTTAAGGGTTGTTTTAAGGACATGTTTGTGCATGCCCATAGACAGCCAGTCTAACGCTGTCACAGGCGATTCTAAAATAGTCAAAAACTCGAGACAGGACCCATTGTCAAAATTTTTAAGTCCACCACTCTATTTCATTCAAAACAAACTACAATATAGACTCAATGTGTTAAATACCGGAATTATCCTTTAAGCTAAAAAAACTACATAGAATCCCTTTAAATTGATTTCTAAAGGATTTTGTTCAAAATTCTGTTTATAAACAAGTTATTTTTCTAGATTAGGCTGAAAAAAACAAAACAAATTATATGTAACAACTTTACAGTGGTCATTTGCTTAACAGTGGCTGTTTCCTAGCCACAATAAATAGCAATAGCATATGTTAACTCAAAAATCTGTCTAGCAAGTGAGATGTTGCAAGGTAAATATATGTGTAGTTTTTTTTTTCAACAATAGGAGCTTTTATTGAAATGCGCTGTTTTCCCCTGACAGCCAGAGGTCAGCTAACTGCTCTTGAATTAACTAAGAGGATGTGCTGTATTGATTGCCGTTTTAAAAATCATTTCAAATCATTACAACATCTGTGAACCTCATCAACATGAGCGAACAATGAAAACAAAGCATTTTTTTTTATAACATTCACTGTGAACATTTTTCACATAATTGTGCTGCAGGCCTCCAGGAGCAAAATACAAAGCGAGTCTGTTCGGATTGTGTGGGGGGAAAAAAGAACAAAAAGCACAATTAAAACTACACATCTCATTGCTTTGAAATGAAAACGAATAAGAGGATAAATGGAAGAATCGATTCATCAATCGACACCATTTGAGAGGTTGTATACAGAGCTTATACGCCGTGCTGCGGTGGCTAATGTCAAGAACGGGAAGCGTTCAGTTTAGCATTCTCTGTGCACGTCTCTTCACTCTGTAATGCCCTCTGTGCTCCTCTGCGGGTTCTGTTCTGGCCCTCTTGCTTGTCTAATTGGATCTGGTGATTGCTGGGTTTTGTCACACAAAGGGCTGATCTGTGCAAATTACAGGCCAGAGTGCCAAAGAGCGCAGCCGTCAATGTCAGAGCTGAGTTTCGTCGGAGTCATTCCGAAGCAAACAAGAGTCTTTTCCCTCATCTCTTTCACCTCCACCTTTGCTTTGGACAAACACCACATATTTTATTAGAAAATTTGATTCAATTGGATTTCCATCTTATACTGACTAAAACATTCACGGGCAGTTTGATTGTTTTAAGCCTGTAAACGTTTGTTTCTGTGTCAGTGTTTCACCATAAACCATTTCGGTGGATATTACGCCGCTTCGTCTGTTAAACATGAATATTAACACAAACACAATACACCATCAATAAGTAAAGATGTTGCATTTTTTAAACCCCACATAGGGAACATATTCCTGTGTTCTTTTTCAAACACGCACTGCTCAAAAATGCATAAGGTCACAACAACAAGAGGTCTTGACGTGAAAGAGTGATACTTGATTCAGAGATTGACATGTTTACCACCATAAACCAATTCACTGGGAAAACACTGGGGCAACACTGGAGCACAAGCGTTTTTAGATTCAACAGAACAAGAGAACCCTATAATTACGGCCAATGAACTAGATTTACTGATCAATTTAACTCCTTACTCATTGACTTTCATTAAGGGAAGATTTAAATTGAATGCTAGAACTGACCCTTATGTCAACAGACATTAAGGAGTTATACTGCACTTCACTTTTGGTAAGTAAGGCATGTTCCTGGGCCAATATTTTGTTGATCCTGGAACAACAATCCTGTTTGAACATGTAGTCTTAACCCTATCCACACCCCTAAACCTAAACCTACCCATAAGTCAACCTAAATTTGACAACAGCTCATTTGAATCACATTCAATTACCATCACTGGTCCTAGTAAAATCCATTTCGTAGTTGTATATCGTCCCAGGTCAACTTGGCAGTTTCTTGGAGGAGCTTGACATGCTACTCTCATCCTTCCCTGAAGATGGTACTCCTCTTGTAATTCTTGGAGACTTCAACATCCACCTAGAAAAACCTCAGGCTGCCGATTTCCACACCCTGCTTGCATCATTTGACCTCAAACGAGTACCTACTGTGGCTACTCACAAACCAGGTAACCAATTGGACCTTATCTACACACGCAACTGCTCTATGGACAATACTGGTCACTCTACTCCACACCTCTCAACCTCAACCTGCCTCAGAACACAACACACACTCCACCACAGGTCACCTTTTGACAGAACCTACGCTCACTTTCACCCTCTCACCTTTCCTCTCTGGTCTCATCCACACTTCCTCCACCTGATCGGCTCTCAACACTAGATACTAACACTGCAACTGATACTCATTTCCTCATCCAACAGAAATGATGATCCAAGAACATGTCATTATTTTGACAGGCAACTGAATTTATATTGATATATTGATATTTACATTATTGAAAAATATTACAAAAAACATTACAAAAAAAAAAAAACAAACGTTGTGAGTATCATCATTGTGACCATAATTTATAACTATTCTATTGCATGGTGGAATGACAAATAAATGATCATTTTATGTTTATTTTACATAATTCTATTTAAAAAAAATGATAGTGCTATCAGCAACTGCTGAGCTATTATATGGAAAAAAAAATAAAATACACACAAATACACACTGTTCCCAAACAAGCTAGCTCTTATTTGAACAAAATTAATTTGACTTAATTTTAGCCAATGTTGATGTTCATTGTTCGAAAAAATATTTTTTTCTTTTAACATTTCGCAAAAATGGCAACAACAACAATCAAAAAAGCTCAATATTTAGTTTGACCTCCAGAGGTTGTTTTTTAACAAATTACAATAAGTAAATAAAAATACAAATAAAATTGATGGTGAAGTTGGCTATCATAATTTTCCAAAAGTAAAAATCACCTTCTTTAACCATATATATATATATATATATATATATATATATATATATATATATATATATATATATAAATGAAAAAACAAAAATGATTTTGTGACTATTTTTTACCATAGAACAGAACAAAAATTATTCTGTGGAATTCTGTGAACTGCAAGAATTATTCTGTAAACTTTCACGTCTCATTCTTTAAACTTTGTTGTTGCTGTGACCTGCTGAATAAATGAAAGGCATTTAAAGATGTAATGTGCCTGTCTGGGTTGTACACTTTCCACCAGGGAAAAGGGGGGCACTCCTGAAGGCGTGACCAACTGCTCCTCTTTTAAATTACATACCTTCTTCTTCACACACACGGTGGGCAGCAAAGATTTAATTAGTCATTTCCCGAGTGCTCAAGGTTAGTGTGCCTGAGAAAGAGCCCTATTGATCTCAGTAATTAACACAGAGAGACAGAGAGTGATGGACATTAGACTGAAATTTCGGAGAGCGGCTATGCACCAATTTGCATACTTATTCTACGCATTAAAATTAAGTACACTTTTCTGATGATGGAAAAGTAGCCTTCATACATTTGAGTATGTAATATTATAATATAGCCAACATATATAGCCAATATTTAGCCAACATATATAGCCAATATTTAGCCAACTATGGTCGCAAGTTCCGTCGTTATCAGCATAGTTCGACAAGTCGGTGTTTCCCGAAACCATCGTTCCAACGAACATTTGCAAACAGCATCGCAAAGTTGTGTGGTTTGAACGACAGCTCTCGACCGGTGGTTAGAAGCATCGTTTCTATATTGCATGACATTTGGACGTAATAAATCGTTATCTTGAGAAAAATAAGCAAGCTGACATTCAGTACGACCAGTGCCTTTTATTTAGAATACATACAAATGTAATTAACGTCTTTTAGTTTTTCAAAAGATTTAAAGTACCATGTTTGAAGAGTGCGCATGTGCGAACGTGCTATACTATGTAAGAACGAGCCAAATATTGAGTCTGGTAATAAAGTAAAATAACTGAGAACAATTTGAAATAGACTTCAGATGACATGTCTGTAATTTATATTAACATACAGGTATCTAGCGTTAATTGGATCTCAAACAGTTTCATTAAAAGTAGTTATAACTTAGTTATAACCCAGTAGTTATAACCCACCACGTGCGAAACCAACGTGGTTGATCGGTACTTTGCGACAATGGGTTTCGGGAGACGGTCGCGACTAGCTAGTTGATTTCTCCAATGATGTATCGTACTATGGTAGTAAAGCAGCGAGTTACATCGTTGTATGGGAAACGCCAACGCATTCTCATCCTTTAGCGTCATATGTGACGCTATATGACAAAACGGCCAAATACTACGCACATGGCACCCGTTATCGTTAATATAACACACGCTTTGATGGGTAGGTTTAGGTGTGGGGTAAGGTAGGGTAGTCTCATATTAAGCTAAAGGATTTATGACGACAGGTTTGTGTGTTATATTAACAATAAAGGGTGCCATGTGCGTAGTATTTCGCCGTTTTGTCATAGCATCACATATGATGCTAAAGTTAGCTATCAAATTAGCACCTGCTGGTTGATTTCGTAACTGTACCTCATATAAAGAAAAAGTAAAAAAGTTTAAAAATCTAAATCTTTTGTTATAATTAAAAATATCTTAACTGTCACTTTTGATCAATTTAATGTGCCCTTACTATATATATATATATATATATATATAATGAACTAATTTATTTTAAGTAAAACAAATCTTTTGATTTCATTGGTCAATGGCACCACAAAAAAGGCTTTTCTATGTTGCTGTTGTTTACAAAGTGTCACTTTTGCAAATGTCCACTTAACACACTATCCCCAACTCACACACATAATGAAAACTCAAGTGTGTAGGCGCCCCAAGCACTGCTTTGCCCTTGCATTTCTCAACATTTTTCTGTTTGAGAAAAAAAAAAAAAAAAAAAAAAAAAAAAAAAAAAAAAAATCACTAAAAATTCCCTTGTCTATGTCCTTCAGATGCAGCCATTACAGTAAACTGTCTTCTAAAGCTGGGTTTCTCTTCCAAGTCAATTAGTGTTTTTTCCCCTTGCCGAGCAAATTAAAGTTCTGTATAGCTATCTCTGAATAATGTCACATTTAATAATGCAGTTATTCGAAGATAACTATCAAACTTAACAACTGACATTTGCAAAGTGTTGACCAATTACTTACAGAATTCTGGACAGATTTCTTTCATTTCATTTCTTTTCTTTTGGCCCCTGTCTCAGTTATTTCAGGCTCGTTAAAGTTTAAAATAGATTAAAACACCTCGATGCCCTTGTGTTCTATTCCAGAGTGCTTTGCTGTGTGTTTTCGAAAGCATGTTTGCCCCCTTATTGTTACGAATTAGCTGTGAAACATTTTCAGACCTAGCAGAGAAGAAGTTAAAACTGTGCAGTGGATGCAGAGATGATGCAGGAACACTAAGAGACGCAGTAGGCATTCAGTGAAGTGACCTTTGCCTGTTCCTCCCTCTGGTCTCCTGCTGCAAAAATTGAGGTGAAAGTTCTATGGAAAAGGAGTGTGAAAGGAGGTTGCGTCCTGCATCCTGACCATTTCCCTCCGGCTAAAACCTCTCTTTTCTACTGCCACACGTAACCATAGAAACCCACATTCCAGACTCCTCCACACCTATTCGGTTTCTCTAGGGGCCAAAAGGGACAGCAATGTTATGCGAGCGGAATGGGGGTGGGGGTATATAACAGACGAGCGATCTCTCTGCTGGATGCCGATTAAATTCATTTTCAGTCATCATCTTTCGGAGAGGCCCACTGCTCTAAGTTATTTTTCACCTAGGGTACCAGTCGTATCCATAATGTTGTGTTGCACGCTGAGACTAAGAGACTTACATAATGATTTATGAGTCCACAAAATCATGTGCTTTTAGCCCGGAGCTTTGTGTGTGTGTATGTGTGTGTTTGTTTGATTACACTTCGTGAACTAATTTAATTTTCTGCTAAGTGCACACACCGACAGGCAGGTCATAAACATGCTCACACAGGTTCGTTTTAGCTGAATATATTCTCTGTCACCTTGCTTAGTCAAGGACATGAAAACCAGAGAAACAGAAATTGTCTGCTCATCAGATGCTAAAAACTTCCAGTCCTCTCTTAACAAGAATGATGAAAGGTGTATCTAATGCACTGGGAAGGCTGTTAACGCTGAAACTTTGTAAAAAAAAAAAAAAAAAACCTTCTCCTAGCTCAGCTTAATACAGAGGCAAACATGGCCAAATGGGCTACGCAGAATCCTTCTTATGGCCCACACAGTGCATCTTCAAAGACTATTATAAAAATATCTAACACTTTACAATAAGATTCCATTAGTTAACATTAGTTAATACGTTAGTTAACATGAACTAACCATGAACAGCATCTCTGTTCAGCATTAGTTCATATTAACGTTAACTCACACATGCACTAATGCATCGATTCACATTAACAGCATGGTTAGTTAGAGGAGTAGTTCACTTTTTTAAAAAAAACTTTTGCTGATAATTTATTCACCTCCATGTCATCCAAGATGTCCACGTCTTTCTTTCTTCAGTCGAAAAGAAATTAAGGTTTTTGATTAAAACATTCCTGGATTTTCTCCATATAATGGACCTCAATGGGAACCAAACAGTTCAAGGTCCAAATGAGAGTTTCAGTGCAGCTTCAAAGGGCTTTAAACGACACCAGACGATGAATAAGGGTCTTTCCTTTTTCTTTTCTATGTAGCGAAATGATCAGGCATTTCAAAAATAAATAAAAAAGTCTGTGATGAGCGTTCGTGTCTCTCCTGTTCAAACTCTTTCATCAAAACGAACAAATCTTTTTTCGAGTCATGACTCGAAGGGTCCTAGATGAGACCCTCATTCATCGTCTGGTGTCGTTTAAAGCCCTTTGAAGCTGCACTGAAACTCTCGTTTGGACCTTGAACCGTTTGGTTCCCAATGAAGTCCATTATATGCAGAAAATCCTGGAATGTTTTCATCAAAAACCTTAATTTCTTTTCTAAAGAAAGAAAGACGTGGACATCTTGGATGACATGGGGGTGAGTAAATTATCAGCATAAGTTTTTTATTAAAAGTGAACTACTCCTTTAATGCATTAGTTAACATGAACTAACCATGAACAATGCCTGCAAATAGCTTTACTGTTGTAAGGTTAAAGGGTTAGTTCACCCAAAAATTAAAATTAAGTCATTAATTACTCACCCCCATGCTGTACCAACCCCGTAAGACCTTCGTTCATCTTCGGAACACAAATGAAGATATTTTTGATTAAATTTGAGAGCTGTCTCACTACATAAGCTGCCTAAGAGACTGGCTCTTGACGGCCCAGAAAGTCAATGAAGAAAATGCTTAGATATCCCATGTGACTACAGTGGCTCAACTATAAGTTTATCAAGCGACGAGAATACTTTTTGTGCGAAAAAACAAACAAAAATAACGACTTTATTCGACTATTCCTTTTCTTCCTTGTTGGCCTGAAACGAGACTTCCTTAGATTTCCACGACGCATGCTTTAACTTTTTATATATTTATATTTATTTATTTTTTATATTTATATATTTATTTTTAATATATTTTATATATTTTAACTTTTATATTTACTGTTTACATATTTACATTAGTTTACGTAGCAGTTGCCACACACTGAGTATGAACATTTCTAACTCACCATGTTACTCTAAATGTAAAAATACTCTTGCGTACATTATTAACACTCTTCTAAATATATAAGGCATTGATTTGTTGGTAAACATAATTCTACAGCGGAAAACAGATGTTACCATCACAACACGAACATGACAAAAAACAGGAGCACAAGGCCAGCGAACACATTCTCAAGCCACAGAAGAGCGTACGGACGGCCCAAGCGAACTCAAAACCGCACGCTCACACAACAAGGAGTGCACAGAGAATGAGTGAACGGATGACAAACATGCAGAGCATGAAACCAAACTAAACCAAACTAGACCAAAGTGCCGGGATCCGAACACCACGCTCCGCACACAAAACAACTCACATGGATAGAGAAGAGAACTGACACTGCGAACCCTGACACTAGAACACTTTAGCACTTTAATGCAGGCATTTCGATGTTGTTTACATATATTTTTTAGCATGCTCTTAGAGTAGTCCTATAAGGTTTCTCTTTATAAAATTGTCAGTAAATTACTGACTTCAAACAACAATGTCTCTTTAGATGTTCAGAACAGGGGCGGCTTACTTTCCTTTTTAGTGCAGTTTAATGCAAATTATTTATAATAAGTTATATTGTGATAAATAACGCTGAATAAGTTCTGTTAAAGAATCATCTTAATTGCTCCTCCTATCTTTATCTTTGATTATCCTAATGCTTTCCTTGCCCATTCCTGCAAAAATGCCCCATAAATGAACATTGGATCTCAATTATCAGTTGAAAGCCATCCATAAAGACCAATGGAGGTACATGCTGGAATATCACACTGGCTGATCTCGTCAAGGTTAAGTAATACCTCCAACCCAAAATGCACATTTGATGGAGCATTAAAAGCGCTAATTAAGTTCCACGAATCCTGCCAGAGGCGCCTGTTTGCCTTCCCATGACACCAATCAGAACCTTTTTGTGTTTTATCAGTGAGAACTTCTGTATTTTAAACCTCTATTGCGAACCTTGGGGGAAAATTATTTAAATGGTAAGATAGGAGTGATATTAAATCCAAAACAAGAGGACTGTTGCCATCCCACGAAGCACTTTTGCTTTGCAAGTATATCACCACATAATTGCTACCCAAAAAGTCACCAAATTGTATGACTTGCTTTCTTTTGTGGTCCACAAAAGATGACATTTTGATAAATGCCTCAGTGTTTTTGTCCATATAATGAAAGTCAGAGGAGTCAAATGAGTTTAGACCCCAGCTTTAATAAAAACAAAATATTTGAAAATGGACGTCCATTTGTAACCAGTCACATGATTGATCTACAGTGAAAAAGTCAACAAAAGTCCTCAATTCATGTCCATAGCAAGTTTCAAGTTTTGCCCTGAAGTTTAATGAGATTGAATTGATGCCTGACTTGAGTAATAATCATTTCTGATGAAACCAGTCTGAATGATTCATTCATAAATTAGTCATACCTAAACCCAGAACGTTTGATCCAATGGATTTCCATGATATATCCAATAGCTTCTTATTACTAGATATTTTTTAGAAGACTGGAGAGTTTTTTAGAGGAGTTTTGATCTATGTAAGTTTCAATATAAACTCGGCAAAAATGAAACGTCTTCTTACTGTCAGCTGCATTTATATCCAGGATATTTCTTAACAGCTGCTTCCGGTGCATCTCATCCTCATGGACTGCAGCAGATTTACCAGTTTTTGCAGTCATATGTTACTCCACATATGTTTACATGTGGTTTGCCAGCACTGTTGAAGGCGTCTTTCATTACGGACACTAAAGTTTATTGCTCTGTTCACATCTGCAGTTCTCATGCCTCCCGGCAGCAAGACTATGACATGTTCACATAGGTGATTAGGGACCCTGGGCATCTTTCTTTTGCCAATTCAGACTCAGTAGAAATGTCTTTTTTTGTCCTAGGTTATTGGAACTGTGACCTTAACTGCCAGTAAACTGTTAGTGTCTTAAAGGGTTAGTTCACCCAAAAAGTGAAAATTAAGTAATTAATTACTCACCACCATGCTGTACCAACCCTGTAAGACCTTTGTTCATCTTCCGAACACAAATGAAGATATTTTTGATTAAATTTGAGAGGTGGTTCACTGCTACATAGGCTCCTAAAGGATTGAAACTTGACGGCCCAGAAAGTCATTGAAGAAAACATGTGACTACAGTGACTCAACTATAAGTTTATCAAGAGACAAGAATACTTTCTGTGTGGAAATAAAACAAAAATAACGACTTTATTCGACTATTCCTTTCCTTCCTTCTGGGCCTGAGATGAGAGTTCAAGAGATTTCCACGACGGATGCGCGAGAATTGCCTACGCTATCTCACGACCAATTCGTACGAATTCGACGAATGATTAAAAAGTGTCTAATTCGTACGACCTCACTCGTACGAATTTGTACGATTTGTCTAAACCCACGTGAAGGGTAGGTTTAGGGGCGGGGTAAGAGGTAGGTCATTCGTACTAATTCATACGAATTGGCCAATTCGTAAAATATGTGCGATTTAGCAAAATCGTACTAATTCGTACGAGTGAGGTCGTATGAATTGTTACGAATTAGCCACTTTTTAATCATTCGTCAAATTCGTACGATTTGCAATTCTCGCGCATGCGTCGTGGAAATCTCTTGAACTCCCGTCTCAGGCCCACAAGGAAGAAAAGGAATAGTCGAATAAAGTCGTTATTTTTGTTTTGTTTTTCGCACAAAAGTATTCTCTTCGCTTGATAAACTTATAGTGGAGCCACTGTAGTCACATGGAATATTTAAACATTTTCTTCGATGACTTTCTGGGTTGTCAAGTTTCAATCCCTTAGGAGCCTATGTGGTAGTGATACAGCTCGCAAATTTAATCAAAAATAACTTCATTTGTGTTCCGAAGATGAACGAAGGTCTTACGGAGTTGGTATGCATGGAGTAATTAATGACTTCATTTTCATTTTTGGGTGAATTAACCGTTAAAGGACTGTTCCACTGCATTTTCATTAATATTGAAAAGGATGTCTTTTTTACTGACTTTATATGCATAATGTCAACATGGTATCTGACATCTCATGGTTCATTGAGGGCTCCCATGATCTGATGGTACACCATTGCTTATCCCGCCTCTCTCTCTCTCACACACTCTTGCGTTCTCTTTCTCTCTCTCTCTCTCGTCATCCCACTTTGCCATGTTTTCTGTTTTCATTTTCATTTTTTTTTTTTGGTGGTATAATCCACTTCCCACATGACTGTGTACAGAGAGCCTGTGATGGTGAGCTTTTACATGTGACTAAACAAGCTTGCTGAGATCAATCTGTGCACACAGCTCCTCAAAGGGAGAGCGGGGTTGGTGCATTTCGCACCACAAACCCACTCTAGTCTAGTTTCCTGGGGTCCCACAGGATCTGCTGGCACTCAGGCACCTCTAACATGCTGAGAAGAGATGAGCCGCTCATCGGGGGACAAGTTTGTCCTCCATGTTTACTTCATGCTCGCTTTGATGTGTGACTCATGTGCTTTATTCCACTCAGCTACGCCTCTAACCACAGGGGTCAATATGACTTTTCATTGCCTGGGTATAAGATTCAATTATCCTCCACTTGCGGAAAAGTTCGGGATTTTACACTTAAAGCCCTGTTTTTAAGATAGTTTCTGATTAAATAGAACGGTTAATTCCCGAGAATTTTCGGTTTCTGTAGATGCACCCTTCCACCTCCAAACTGCCAACAGGTGGAACGCATCTTTTGCAGGGATTTTATTTTGTGTGAGCATATCAGTGAACACCCCAGACCACTCGATGAGTTTCACGTTTTTGTAAATTAAAGTTTAATAAGTTTTATGAAGGATTGTTCCAGTGCCAGAACCGAAAATTCTCGGGCCAGCAGCATGTATCCTGATTTCAGTCTTAACCGTTCTATTTCATCAGAAACAATCTTAAAACAGGGCTTTAAGTGTAAAATATTGAACTCATCCTTTAAAGTGTAGATATCAAATCTAAAAAAGAGAATGTTGTGATGTTTAAACATTAGAACATGTTTACAACTATATAGCCTAAAAAAACGGTACAAGAAGACAAAGACTTAACTATTTAATTTTATCAAGCACATCCTTCATAAGTTCTCATCCTTGTGGGAACTTTATAAATTACTAACACAGTCTCATCCTAAGACGTCATATAACTGACGTCTTGGGACGTCTTTTGACCATACGTCAATATCCGCCGTTTTACCCTTTAACGTCAGTTACATGACGATCCTGGGACGTCATACAACTGACGCTTTACCTTTAACGTCAGTTAGGTGACGGGGTCTGGGGTAGGGTTAGGATCCGATAACGTCATCTAACCGACGGCGGATGTTGACGTATGGTCAAAAGACGTCCCAAGACGTCAGTTATATGAGACTGCGCTGAAATTACCGAGGTTCACATTTATGACTGTGTAATCTAAGTTAGAACAACAAATTTTCCCATTTGGAGTGGACCCAATGCAAATGCATTGTACACAGTTTTTATTTTTCCTTTACAGTTACAATGATGCAGTCTAAGTGATATAAATGTAACATCAATCTTTGTGCATGTCTAATTGTGCAAGTTGTATAATTGATTGGCACAGGTAGCAACCACTAACAAAGATGTCTGGGGTAAAATTTCTAAGCTTTTGGCTAAACGTTTTCTGCATAAATGAGCAAAAGCCAAGGAGAGTTACAGTAATTCCAGCTCCCCCCACTAATTTTCCTTTACAATCACTGGCTTGTGCATCTTTGTTATCGCTCTCATGAATGGTGTTTTGCTTCCTCTTGTCCCTAAATGACTCCCTGGCTCTATTTTCCAAGGCCAATTTATGCCAGTGTCAACCACATACGCACGGAGTAGGAGGGATAATTTATCATAGAATTAGAGCCGTTTACCAACGATTTTGTGTAATTTCCTAAAGGAATAAAATCAATTTGCCATAGGATTAAACAAATCCGCTTTGAAAAAGGGCCATTCTGGTGTTTCAAAGGATGGGGCATTTTCAATAATATTTACTCACTTTACATGCCATTAAATAAATCACAGATGGGATTCATTCATAAGAGGTGACATTAGAACATTGACGCAATTTACCGCCAAGTATCTTCAGATCATTGCTGTAACCCCAGTATTAAACCCAGCACTCAGGCAATGAGAGCAGCCTTTTTTCACTCGAGTCCATTATACGTAGCGTAATTTACTCTGCATGCGCTCGGACTGAAGGACAGATGGCGAAGGGAGGCCTGTGTGTTGTCTCGTAGAGGAAGTTATCTTCAGAGACCCATTAGGTCCAGGAGCTCATCTCTTGGCCTATGAATGCCTACCTTATTAACCACGCTAGCAAAGTCAATTAAAACAGTGAAGCAAGCCCCACTGCTCCTCTCTTTCATGTATTATGAACTCTCTGGCTTTATTTCTTTCTCGCTGGATCTCTGTCGTTCTGTTTCTCATTTCTCTCTATGACACAGATTGTGTAAATGTGGGCTCTTTTGAGAACTGGGTTATTATAACTGCAAGGAATGAAGGATATTACCGCCAGAAACAGGCATTGTAACAACTAACAGTCTCATCCCAAGACGTCATATAACTGACGTCTTGGGACGTCTTTTGACCATACGTCAACATCCGCCTTTTTAGGGTACCCTTAAACGTCGGTTAAATGACGATCCTGGCCGTCATACAACTGACGCTTTACCTTTAACGTCGGTTAGGTGACGGGGTAGGTTTAGGGGCAGGTTTAGGTTTGGGGTAGGGTTAGGATCCGAAAACCTCATCTAAGGGTACTCTTAAAGGCAGATGTTGACGTATGGTCAAAAGACGTCCCAAGACGTCAGTTATATGACGTCTTGGGATGAGACTGCGCTGTAACAACAATAAATAAAACACAGAAGATCTATAAAATAACTTTTTTTTTTTTAATTTAGAGATGTGTCTCTTGCACCATATGAGACTTGAACATAAAAATTGGGAGTTGGGTTGTGCAAAATGTAGAATGGAAGAAATGTGCTACCTCTTCGACACAACACAGGACTTTCAATTGGAATGACTGGGAAAAACATTAAATGGATTGTAGCTCATAGAAATTCAACACAGTTTCAAAAAAGCCTAGTATAAAGCCTCAATATCAAAAATAGCACCATTCTCCTTTAACTAAATGCTCTAAAATAGTTTTCCTCAACATAGCCTTTCTCATCAACACAGTCACGAACATTAGCCTGGCGGCAGTAGAGCTGTGTGTTACTACCGTCACCTACTCATTTGCCCTCTGAGGCCCACTTGAGCAAAATGTTCAGATAACCTTTCCTAATCTGTGAGGATCCATCAGCTGTGCCCTTGACTGGGAACTCTGCAGAGAGATGGCGAGACGATACGAGGCCCCAGAGAAACAGGACCTTTGGACAGAGCTCTGCCTCAGGGAATGGTGTAATCATCTCACGCTCCCTGCAACCGCAAATACAGGATTAGTATCTCACCCACCCGAAAGCCGATGTCCAGTCATGCCCGCTGTTGGGGAACAGGACGGAAGAACAGAAATGATCCCTTCTCCAATAAACAGCTACATATCACCCAAAGCAAGAGCTGCTCTCCGAAGATGCTGAGATGACCAGAAAAGGAAGGGAATGTGAGGTAAACACTTGACATCTCGATGCCTGAACGTCCTCCGTTGCTGTCCCATCCTGCCCTTGAATTCATTTTCACAAGGAGATGAGACAGCTCGAAAAGAAGCTCTTGAATAGAGAAAAAAAAAAACAAAGCTGTGGAATAATATTGCTTTTATATTATCCACAATGTGAGTAGTGAGATTTTTATGTTGGCCTATCAGAGATTTTTATATAGAGACATGCCACTTCCTCAATACTCAATACAACTATATAGGAAAAACCCGTATCGCCAAAGATGGCGGTTGCATGCACATACCCCGCCCCTCCCGCTGGAAAGCCAGTAGTCTGCTTTTCACAGTCAAGCCAAGAAACATGTACTGTAAGCCTATCGTCTGGTTCCACTGACGCATACGCACAGTTGAGGTTCGCGACAGTGGAGACGAGAACCCTTGCGCATGCGTAGTAAATATATGTTGTCATCAAACTTTTTCAGCGACTTTTATCATATTTTACAAGTGCCAGTGACCAGTGAAAGTGCAGTTCTGACTCTCTTCCCATTAATTTAGAGCCTGATCTTGTTAGTCCGAAATAGCAGCCCGGAGGCGTTGCCAAGATGGCGGCCGAGTGGCATGACTTGCCTTAAAGGACTTTGCCTATACACTGTTAAAAAGTTTTGGGTCAATGAGATTTTTTAATTTTTGAAAGATGTCTCTTGAGGCTAGCAGGACAAGGCCCGTGGCGTGAGTGATAATGAGCACACACACCGGTCTCGAGTTTCTCACGGAGGAGCTCCGGAAGCTTAAAAGGAGGAGCGACGACAGTGAAGGACGAGAGAATACCAGGCCTGGACTTTACATTATGTTTTGTTTATGTGTGTGGGGCTGCGGTAAACAGCTGGACTGCCCTTTTGAGCCACCAGAGGGCACTCCACATCAGACTATTATCATTCCCCACAAACTACATATCACATAATTCTCTGCCTGGACTCATTAGTCATATCAAAAATACCTGCTTACTATTTTAATATATTAAAAAAAATAGTTGATGAATAGAAAGATCAACAGCATTTGTTTGAAATGGAATATTTATGACAATTTAAATGTCTTTATCACTTTTGATCAATGTAATGTGTCACACATTGAACAAATTACGAAAAAATACTTTCAAATTATAAGCATCCAGATTATTGATGCTTGAACGGTGAAGAAAACGAATTTAACAAAGCATTTTGAGCACATAATGACATTTTTTTTAAGTGAACAATCCCTAATAAAAAGTAGGAGTTATTTTTCCTATATTCATGGACAATATATATAAGATGACTCAAAGGAGAGGTAACTATGAGAGATATGAACCTAGCTCTTGCGACCACACAATAAAACAAAGCAAATAAGAAAGCGTACTGAATGCCACTGAGAAAAAAAGAATGTCAAGGTATGACCGAGAAGGGGGAAAGAAAATGTGTTTTTGACAGAAACAGATGGAAAGGCCTCATCTTTTTCTCTGTCATGAAGAGAGCTCTATTTAAGCTTAATTAACTGTGGATTAGGCAGAGCTTTCAGTGGCTTACATCCAGAGTAGAAAAGAGAGCGATCAGGCATTGACCAAGAGACTTAAGCTGTGACCTGTGCCATCTCCAAAATGTGACAGGTTTGCTTTTCTCCATGCGACCGAACAAAAGCAGGAAAGTAATAATGCCGCTAGATGCAGCGCTGATGTCCCACAGTGGATAATTTCCTCAAAGGAAGTGGATTTGTTTACCTGTTCACACTGAAGCCAAATTAACAAAAGCTAAACAGACGGCAGGCTAAAGAAAAGCTATGTCACTGCCGTCAACATTTTTGCAAGTCTTTTGTTCACAAGCCATTGCGCACAATAAAACGCTCATAATTACTTCTTTCAGGAGTCTTCTCTTTATCTTTACGTTGCAATCTCTGCCGCAGCTGCCTGTTTATGATCTTTAAACAAACAGTTGCCGCTAATCTAATTACACAATTAGACTTATTATCTGATGCATTATACTAATAGGCCTTGATAAAATGTTCTTTATCGTATTTAATCATTGCCTCATTAGAATTAATGAGTATAAAAATGAACATCTGTGAAAAAACACTTCATGTAAACATGCACGCAGAGGAGGGCCGCTGTCGTACACGTGGCCTGTGCCATCCCTGGGGTGTGTGTGTGACTGATGTGTACTGACATCCAGTTACCCCGCGGGTTGGCCTCCATCAACGACTGCAGGAGCCCTTCCTGGTCTGTATGTCCCACTCTAATTCCCTTCCTGAAATACACCCACCGGTTCGCGCATTGAACAGACTGGTGGAAATGCTAAAGAAAGTAGATATAGAGACATATACCTCTATTGTGAGGATCAATGTCAGAAAAACAAAGGGCAAAGAAAAGAGGGTGAATGGGAGAGAACGAGAGGAGAGGAAGGAGGCAAGTCTTCAGCTTCTGGATTATGGTTAAAGGGCAGCTTAAAGCAGAATGGTCCTATTGGGAGATAGTGGGCAATGCAGTGTGTGAATAATTTAACGGAAAGGATAATGAGAATGAATGTTTGCCTCTATGTTGTCTGTCTTTTTTCGACGGCTGGGCTTTAAAGATAGCAAGAGCCCTCTCTGAAATGCATGTTTATCGTCATGCCGACTGACAGTGCCAACACGCGTTCTCCAAGCCGGGCGAACCTGACGTGCACACACATATGCATATACTCCCACAAACACTCAAGGAGAGAAATCCAACATAGTTAATACAGCGTAAACAGTAAAGCGGCTAACACCAGAGCAGACCTCGAAATTAGTTTTCTTTCTGGCATAATCTTTGGGCGCTGCCCATAATCCACTACTACCTCTCCAGCCGAAGTGCAAGGGGGAAGTTCTCTCCTCCACCTGATTTAAAAGGACATTAAAAGTTAAGCGTACGGTAGAACAAGGCGATAAAGCTCCAAAAACTTTCCAAGACTGTGAAAAATCTCTCAAGTATGAAATAAAATGAATTTATAATGTGATGACCATGTATTGGGATGGGAATTGCAAGCAATTTAACAACAATTTCTCTTAACAAATATGGTTCCTCGACAGAATTTTCTGTCAATGCATATTTTCACTGTTATATAGGGGGCGCTATTACTCATCTTTGGAAAGAGGACAACAACAAGAAAAAGCAGAAACAAGAGATAGAGGCACTGCTTACTCACATGTTAGCTAACGCGATCACCAAACATTGAACAGCATATAAACTGCAAAACTGCCTAATGTTACTGAAAGAAATGTGAAGAACTGTGAAGCTTTGGAGGTGTTGATGGACACATTCTACTCCATCTATGTTTTGATCATTTTTCTGAATGACTTTGACAAAAATGCATTTTTTTTTGCCCAAAATCTTGCACTTTTCACACATTTACACCCACATAAAAGTGTTGATGTTATTTTATGCAAAAAAAAAAAAAAAATTCTGGGGTCCATGAAAGTTGAGATTGCAAAATTCTGGCATGGTGAAAGAGTTGTAGGTTTCTAGATTTCTAGGTTTCTAGGTTTCAGTTCTAGGATTGATTCTTTTGAGGAAGGAAACGTTTTAAATATCATAAAATAATATAATATAACAACAATAAAACTAAAATGGAAATCTAATTTTCCAAAAAATTCGGACCATTTCAATAAGCATTTATAAAGACTTTTGTAATTACTTTTTACAGTAAAATCAATCATTTGGAATGGATTGGATTGTGAAAAGTACATATCATAATGGAGAAAGGTGATTGGATAAGGACTTAAACCAAATATAAGGATTGTGGGATGTTGGAAGGATAACATAGTTCAGATACACCTGCTGGCATGCCATAACCACACATTCACTGTAAACCCTTAACGCTCAAAATAATTAATTGGTTTGAGTAGGACAAACTTAAATTAAACCAATTAGTTCCGTCAAATTAACTTTTATGAGTATTTAGCACTTTCTTTTTCTTACACAGAACTGATCAATTTTAAGTAAACTGAACTGTTTCATTGTTTTGAGTTTCATGAAATTATTTATCTTAATTTAGACGAACTTAAGTTTAACTGAAATGGCTGGGGTGTCTATTTCCCAGCATGCTTTGTCGATGGTACTCAAAAGGGAGAGTACATGCTCAAATTAATTGTAATATAATGTTTGGGTTTTTTTGTGCAAGATTTATGTTAAATGGGAGATTTAGTAGTTATTGATTTTTGTTATGCTAATTTTAATGTTGATATTGGGTTTAGGATAGTATCATGTGACAAGTGGTGCTTGCAGCTTGATTTAGGAGCAAATAGTTTTAAATTTAATCTATTATTTAGTGTACTCAAACAGTTAAGACCAATTAAAATGTTTTGCCTTAATTTTATTTTGGGAGTTTTGCCAACTTATACGGGTTTACAGTGTTCTTCTGCAGGCAAAAAATATTTTTTTTCCCACTCAAGAACCTGCTGATTGATAGTAAGTAATTGTTGTAGTTGTTATGTTTAGTTATGGGTTAAGGTACCTAATACATGATCATGTAGAATAAAGCATTAATATGTGTTTATAAGTACTAACAACGAGCCAATATGCTTTGTTAACTAAATATGTTTTCCCTATATAAAGTGTTATCGGAATAACATGCTGATGAATCGTACACAAGAAGACAAAGAAATGGCCAATTTGGAGTTTATGTTGGCTTT
Organism: Cyprinella venusta; assembly: GCA_038021265.1. NCBI lineage: Eukaryota > Metazoa > Chordata > Actinopteri > Cypriniformes > Leuciscidae > Cyprinella > Cyprinella venusta. Next base: position 10,438,311 of record CM075871.1, read on the forward strand.
AAAAGCTAATTTTACAGTTGACAGTTGATAAAATTGTGTATTTACTTTTATTCCACTAGGTGAAAATTAACAAAAAACCATCATATTGGTGTGTTCCTCATCGACTACCTGTCATGTTCTCGTCTAATGCGCCAAAGTCCTCAGGCGTCCTGCTACACTTCAGCCCCCACAATGACCATTCTAATCGTCACACTGGGTGATTTTACCATTAAGCCATTTCTGAGATGGCTCTCGGCTGGACTGCAT